>SEYY01021155.1:0-36563 GCA_009176605.1 Armadillidium nasatum
TTCCAAGATCAGCGCAAGATCATCTGCATATCAGAAAATCTCATCATCCACCCTCTACCTCACCAGCCTATCGCAGTAGTCCATAAAAATTATGAACAATATTGGTGATAGCACACTTCCTTGTTTCACTCCCGTCGTGATTTTGAATCAGTTGCTCATCCATCTGTGTTTTCGCCCTGCACAAACTAGTAACAAATGTGCTCTTTTTCGCTCTTATCAGTCGCAGCGATATTTCATAATCAATCTTTTCCAGGATATGTCATAAAATTCTCATCGGGACACGGTCTAATGACTTCTTCAAATCAACAAAAACCAAATACGCTCTCTTATTAATTCAGTTCTTTTCATATATATATATATATATATATATATATATATATATATATATATATATATATATATATATATATATATATATATATATATATATATATATATATATATATATATATATATATATATAATGGTTAGCCAACTTCCTATCAGGAAGAGCCGCCCAAATATAACAAAACGGCCAAAAAAACTCGGACCATAAACATAAGAAACGGAGTACCCCAGGGAGCCATACTATCCCCCACACTATTTAACCTATACACAGCAGACCTCCCTCAACCCCAAACAACTCACACCCACATTACTTCATACGCAGACGACATAACTATTGCCACCACCCACCAAAACCTCGTTACCGCAACAACAATCACACAAGACTACTTAACACTAATCCAAACTTGGCTGACAGAAAACCGGATGACGGCATCCCCAAACAAATCCTCCATAACCCTCATAACAACAGACAAACATCTATCAAACACCCACCCACAAGTTCTCCTAAACAACACTTCCATACCCCTCAACAAAACTCCAAAGATTCTCGGCCTAACCTTTGACACCCACCTCACTTTCACCAAACACATCCAAAATACCACCTCAGCCGCAAACAGAAAACTCAACATCCTCAAATCAGTGGCCAACACAGACAAAAACAACAACATTCAAACCTCAATTGCCATCTACAAACAATTTATACGCCCCACCATCAACTATGCCTCCCCTGTCTGGCACCCAATGCTCTCCAATCAAAACTTAATGACACTCCAAATAACGCAAAATAGAGCCCTCCGCACAATCACCGGCTGCACATCCACAACCCCTCAACAACACCTACATAATGAAACCAAAATACTACCTTTAAAGAACCACCTAGAAATGATAGGCACTCAATTTTACGCAAAAACCCGTCTACCCACACACCCATGCCACAATACTCTCCTCCAACCTACCAAACACAGACTAAAACAACCTCCATCATCCACTGGTACCTTCTACAAACAATCCTAAATCACATCCCCCCCACCTCCCCCCAATACCACAACAACCAAACATATTCACACTCAACTAATGCATTCCTACTTGACCAACAGACCACCAAACAACATCCTTGACACCCCCCTCCCGAAATAAACCCCGACTTCAGCAACCTCCCAAGACACTCACAAATCTCATTAGCTCACAAATCTCATTAGCAAGACTGAGATGTGGGCACCACCCAAACTTACAACAATACAAACATAAATTCAAAATAAACCAGACATCATCTCCCACTTGTACCAGATGCGGAGAGGCCCCGGAGACCGAGTCACACTTTCTATTACACTGTCCTTCCAACTCTCGGCCCAGAATCTCCTGGGGCATCACTACCTTGAAAGATCTTTGGACGAGGCCGACTGCGGCATGCAGCTTCATTAACGAAGTGTGGCCACCTCAGCGTGGGTTGGTCAGGGGGTGAGAAGGTAAAAAAAAAAGGTATATATATATATATATATATATATATATATATATATATATATATATATATATATATATATATATATATATATATATATATATATATATATATATATATATATATATATATATATATATATATATATATATATATATATATATATATATGCTAAAATATACAGTACTGAAACTCGCGCAACTCGAACGAGCATGGGCATTTGTAGACGAGGTAAGTCGGCGAAAGTTCAAAGTTGTGTTAAGGAAGTAGAGGTGTGTAGTTGTTCGAAATGAGTTTTCAACGAAAACAAAGGTATTCATAGTTGAGTATTATCGTCAATACGGAGGTGGTCATGAAGGTGGACCGAGTTTGAAAAGGGTTGCAGAACAATTCCGAGAGACACTATGGTACCGCACCAAGTAACAGTTATGCTGTCAATTGTTACGAAATTTCGCCTGTCTGCTACTGCACTGTATCTACGACGAACATCCAATCTTACACCACCTGATACTACTTGTGTGGAATGTTAAAGGAGCATGTGTTTAACTGCGAGGATTAGCCACAATGTGTTCTTGCCTCATGCGAGCGTACCGTCCTCTTATGCAGAGGTCTGAAGCAACTTATGTTCCAGAATATGTTTGATAATCTGCGTGAACAATATAAACTCTGTTTACAATGAGGCGGTGTACATTTCGAACACATTTATTACGTAAACTTTCGTAATTCAACACACTAATATTATGTATGGTACTTCTTTTAGGATGGACAAACATATAATTTATTTTTTTCATTTCAGTATGATATATATATATATATATATATATATATATATATATATATATATATATATATATATATATATATATATATATATATATATATATATATATATATATATATATATATATATATATATATATATATATATATATATATATATATATATATATATAGTGATGGGACGATTAATTGTTTTCTTCATCTGCGTATTTTTTCTCAGTTGTATTCGTCATTTTTCTGACGATTATTTTACATATATTGGCTTATAAATATCTCTCTGCCTCACCTTTTTCTTTTGAGAGTGAAGGGCTATTCAGTAGTAGACGCCAGAAACTGGAGAAAAGAATTTCTGCATCACAATTTAAGAACAATTTAAAGTGCTAAAATTTTGCATGTCTGTTCATTTTCTCACATATTCCAATTTTTAAAATCAATGAACTTACAGATATCAAAGTAGTGGTCATAAGTTAATAAAATCTACCACGAAAAAACCTTGGTGAGTGAGAATTTTGCTGACATCACAACAAATGTTGGAAGTGATCGCCATTAGCATCAAGGCATGCCTGAACACGCTTTTCCACGTTACAGAAGGTTGCCGTCAACATATTGGGAATCACAGCTCAGCTTCAGTTGCATATGAAATGTTGTCTTCCAGTTTTCAGCATTTTCCACGAAGAAATTCGGTGGGGCTGGACAAGATCCCTTGGAATTGACCCGATCTTCAAAGAAGAACTCAATTTTGTACAAGCTGACGTTTTGTATATGTTAGACAAGTGGTAAGTTGTCACATCCTGCTAAAAATAGCTAGTACAATGTTCCAAGTCATCCAGATAATTTACGAACTCATTGAAGACGTTCATACGACCAGTACTTTGATGTCTATAAGCACATATCTGGCAAACTTGGGCTGAGAGCGAGTGGAACACCCTGTACTATAAGCTAAAATTACATGTATTTATACATTCGAACAAAGAATAAAGAAAAAATTTAATTCATCCTTATTATAATATTGTCATATTTATTAAAATAATGGAAATTTTTAAAATATATTTTTTCATTTTCATCGTCAAAAAATTCATAATCGTCCCATCATATATATATATATATATATATATATATATATATATATATATATATATATATATATATATATATATATATATATATATATATATATATATATATATATATATATATATATATATATATATATATATATATATATATATATATATATATATATATATATATATATATATATATATATATATATATATTCGACGGTGGAAAGGTAAAAGGTTGTAACCCTTTTTTTGAAAAATTTGTGGATTGCAACGTTTTTTTTTCCACCGTCGATATATTTCCTCTAGTGGGGGCAGAGGCCAGAGGGCCTACCGACATGTCCTGATACAGGGCGTTTAAAAGTGTGCAAGTCAAAGGAAGTTGAGAAAACAAATAAAGGGAGTGTTTCCGAATTTACTAGTAGAGTACATGTAAGATTGAGCATAGCAGCTAAGTCTGGGGTCAGAGTTAGATAGAGAAAGGATGAGACTGTGTAGAAAGAATTGTCGCACAAGCCCTTTCCAATGGAGGAGGTATGCAACGTGAGAGTTCAGAAGAACAGTTTCCGTTGTAATATCGATAGCATAGAGAGAGTAACGCAATAATTCGACGGGAAGAAATAAAATGGATAGTTAGTAAGAGCGAAATTGTTTATAAGACGAAAATCCCTGCATTCCACCTTTTCGAGAAGAGCTGTGTTTGTGGAACCTCCCCAGATGTGAGGCGTACTCCATAAGAGAGCGAATACCACCTCTATAAAGGGCAAGCAACTGGGGTGGCGTGAAGAAATCACGATGGCGCCTCAGAGCACTCAACCTCTTAGAAACTTGTCTAGTTAGAAAGAGAAGTAATATGGTCCTTCGAAGAAATATCATTAAAAAAATGAAACACCAAGAATATTGAGAACAGATGAAAGTTTCAGTCGAGTGTTTTGAAAGAAGTCATAGTTGTGAGAAAAGTTATGTCGAGTAGCGAGATTGAGGAATTGAGTTTTTGAGGTATTGAAAACGACCATGATTCCATTGCCCCAATTTGAAATACGAGAAAGATCAGAGGTTAGTTGCTCCAAGGCCACACTTCTTCCCTCAACTACTACGTCCTTCAAAGTGAATGGAGTAATAAAGGGCAGACTCATCAGCATAGGAATGGTTAGGTGATGAAGCAATAGAGAGAAGGTCATTAATCAAAAGTAGGAAAAGAGTTGGGGATAGGACTGATCCTTGAGGGAACATCACCATTAATAGATATTAAAGGGGTCGCCTACAACATTACACAGCTGCTATAGAACAACCAGAAAGGAAATCAGAGAGAAGGGTAGATTCCTGAAGAGGGAAGTTTGGAAATCGAAGCTTTGTGCCAAACTCTATCGAAGGCTTTCAATATGTCCAGCGCTAGAGTGAAAGTTTCTTTGAAACACCGAAGAGAGCAGGACCAAGAGTCAGAGAGAAGAGAAAGAAAATCGCCAGAGAGTGCTCTTTACAAAAGTCATAATGGTGATAAGATTAGAAGAAATGAGATGTTTCCAAATCTTCCTGTTAAGGATAAATTTGAAAACATTAGAAAGAACGGAAGTTAAAGAAATATTACGATATATACAGTAAATATAGTGAAAGCGTATACTATCACTTCAAACGACATTAAAAAAAAAAAAAATAGCTTCATAATTTAAAGAAAAATTAAGTTTTAGAAATGAATTTATCAAAACCTACATTCAAATCTGATAAACTCTTGTCAGAAGACTGTAAAGCATCAATTATATCTTTTAACACCAGGTTTCGAATTCGGGGGCAAGCTGTTCCATCCGGAAATAATTTTGATGTGAAAGTTTCTTTTTCAAACAAATACGATTCAACTTCTTTGTCGAGGTTTACGTATTTTTTCTGAAATTACAAATATATCAATATAAATGTTTTAATCTTGGTAGTTACTTTTACAAAAATTGTAAGGTAATAATAATCAGTGGAAATAAAGCTTATCAATGTTTCATTAATTTAAAATCATCAAATCATTTACAATCAGTCACAAGGATGAAAAAAGAAAGGTGATTAATGTTTAAATACTAGAAGAAAAAAATTAGAAATAAAAACAATATTCATGTAAGATTATTGAAAATTAATTAATCCTTCTTACATCTTATGCATATATTCACATATTCGACTCATATTCATAATTTGGGAACCAACTGAATGTGGTGTCCCATCCTTCTCTGACCACTTTGCAGTGAATGTCGTTTGCAGCCAGTCATATATTTATAGTATAGTAGTCAGAGTTGGCAGGTTTCTTTCCGGTTTTTCATTTAAAACCACTCCCAAAAAATGGGGGAAATGTTCAGTTACAACATAGTATAAGTATTACTTAGTAGGATTAATAAATGTTATAATTTTCTGATTGACAGTGATGCACTTTTTGTGTATGCCTATTTTTTTTTTTTTTTTAATAAACACCCTCATGAAGCAAATTGTATTTCTTTTAATCATTTAAAATCTAATTAAATCTTTTTTGTAGAAAATAATGCTTATTATTGAAAAAAAATATTAATTATTTTTTTACGTCATTAGGTAGCCCGACTCCAATAACAGATAGTTTTTGTTTTCATGACCAATCACGAAGCAGGTTTCTTTGCCATTTTTAAATAAACAAAAACGGCAACGACAGTGTTGCCAAATTTAATAACTTTGTACCAGATTATAAGTTTCGAATTTCCCATTTTCGATATATAACCGTATATATATATATATAATATATATATATATATATATATATATATATATATATATATATATATATATATATATATATATATATATATATATATATATATATATATATATATATATATATATATATATAAATAGTAATAATTAATAAGAGGCAATAGGTTTTATGACGTCACTTATACGTCATATGTATCAGTGATGAAAATAATACTTTTGGCATCAAAGTAGGCGGAGCTAAAGCTACAACATTTTTCAAGGTCATGAAAATCTGAAAACAAATTTCCTATATCTTTGTCTTACTAAGTAATACTTATACTATGGTTACAATTACATATGATTTTTTTGTTCATATTCAAGTTGTACTATAATTTAAAGTTAGATAAACTAAGAACAATTCCTTTCTACAGCAATACTCAATTTTCTACAAGAAAATTAGGGCATGAATGGACTAAAATTTCAAATGCTGAAAGCACTAGCAAAGTAATGTAAAAATTTTGCAATAATGAAATCAGAAAGAATATTATATATTGCACAAGAAGAGTTGGCAGAAAGGTAGATTTCTATTTTATCCTGATTACTTAGATTTTACCACATCATGATAAAAGATATTTCTGAAAAACATGTTTAATGATCAAATCCTAAACAACATAAACCAGCAAAGTAGTGATCTATTTCATGGAGAATCGGACATCGAAAGTTAATTATTCAGCAGGGTTTTGAAATTTTTTGTTGTAATTTATTGAGCTTTCTACAGAGTTCTGCTTCAATTGAAATATTTTTTATTTTGAGTAAGTTAAGGAATCAATAAAGAATTGAAAAAAGGATAAAACATGTGGAAATTAATAGGCAATTAAACTTAAACAGTGCACTTTGCAACATAAGTGATTAAGATTGGCCAATGTTTTTGATATATATATATATATATATATATATATATATATATATATATATATATATATATATATATATATATATATATATATATATATATATATAATATATATTATATATATATATATATATATATATATATAATATATATATAATAATAAAAAAAAAAAAAAAAAAAAATATATATTATATATATATATATATATATATATATATATATATATATATATATATATATATATATATATATATATATAATATATATATATATATATATATATATATATATATATATATATATCCTCTGGTCGGCAAAAGCCGGAGGCCTACCAATATCCACCAGAGTTGGGGAGCATTCGGAATCTGGTCGCTAATGGCCGACGTGACCCGATACTGGGCGTTTTTTAAAAGTGTGTAAGTCAAAGGAAGTTGGGAAAACAGATAAAGAGACTGTGTTCTAGACTTTACCAGTAGAGTACATGTAAGATTGAGCATAGCGGTTAAGTCTGGAGTCTGAGAGTTGTTGGACAGAGAAAGGATGAGACTGTGTAGAAAGTCGTGTTGCACGAGTCCTTTCAATGGAGGAGGTATGCAACATGAGAGTTCAGAAGAGGAATGTCCGTTGTAAAAGCGATAGTATAGAGAGAATGACGCAACAACTCGATGGGAAGAAAGAGACTGAGAGAGTTAGTAAGAGCGGGAGAATTGATAAGACGAAAAGCCCTAGACTCCACCTTTACAAGAAGAGCTGTATGTGTGGAACCACCCCTGATGTGAGAAGTGTACTCCATACAGGGGCGAACAACACCCCTATACAGAGCAAGCAACTGGGGTGGAGTAAAAAAAAACACGAAGTGGCCTCAGAGCACCCAACCTCTTAGAAGCTTGTTTAGAGAAAGAAGTAATGTGATATTTCTAAGAAAGATCACGAGAAAAAGAAACACCGAGAATATTGAGAACAGATGAAGGTTTGAGTTGAGTGTTTTCGAAGAAGTCATAGTTGTGTGGAAGATTGTGACGAGTAGAAAGATGGAGGAATTGAATTTTTGAGGCATTGAAAACGACCATGTTTTCTCTGCCCCAATCTGAAATTCGAGAAAGATCAGAGGTCAGTTGCTCCAAGGCCATCCTTCTTGAATCTATCAACTGCTGTTGGGAGGGACGTCTTTCAAATTGAAAGGAGTAATGAAGGGTGGAATCATCGGCATAGGATTGTATAGGAGACGAGGTAATAGAGAGAGAAGATTATTGATGAAAATTAGAAAAAGAGTAGGGGATAGGTCAGATCCTTGAGGAACACCACTATTTATAGATTTAAAGGAAGAACGGTGGCCGTCTACAACAGTTGCTATAGAACGACCGGAAAGAAAATTAGAGAGAAGGATATTCCGAAAGAGGGAAGTTTGGAAATCAAAGCTTTGTGCCAGACTCTATCGAAGGCTTTCGATATGTCTAGCTCCACAGCGAAAGACTCACCGAAACCCCTGAGAGCGGAGGTTCAAGAGTCAGAGAGAAGGGAAAGAAAATCACCAGTAGAGCGTTTCTTACGAAAGCCATACTGGCGATCAGAGATAAGATTAGGAGAATTGAGATGTTTACAAATCTTCCTGTTTAAAGATAGATTCGAAAACTTTAGAAAGAACGGAGGTTAAAGAAATGGGACGGTAGTTGGATTGAGAGGGGTTCCCTTCTTTGGAACAGGCTGAATGAGAGCACTTTTCCAGCAAGAAGAGAAGGTTGAAGTAAAGAGACAGAGACGAAATAGTTTACCAAGGCAGGATGCAAGCTCAGAAACACAAGTTTTGAGAGCCACGGGAGGGATACCATCAAGACTGTCTGTCTTCTTAGTGTTAAGCTCTGAGAGAGCAGAAATTACATCTTTAGTAGAAATTACAATTGTGGGCATAAATGAGTTGGAAGGAGTTGAAGAAGTAGGAATAGCTCCGGAAACGTTTAAGGCTAAATTAGAGCAAAAGATTGAGAGAAGAGTTCAGCTGTAGAAGTAGGCAAAACAGCAGTTATGCTATCGGAAGATACTAGAGGAGGGAAAAAGGAAGAAGCAAAGTTAGAGTTGATATTTTTTGCAAAATGCCAGAAAGGGCGAGAGGAAGAGCCATAATGATTGTTGTATTTTAAACGAAGAAAAGAGTTTTTCGAGTTGCAGATGATAGATTTTGGACGATTCTGGTGAAATATAAGTTGAAAGATTTTCTGGAGTTTGAAGACGACAGTAATCCCTGAAGGCAGCATCCTTGATGCGACAAGCACGAAAACAGCAGAGTTGAACCATTGTTCATTAGGATTAGTAGAAGGTAAAGAATATGGAATGTGCGCATCCATGCCAGGGAGAATCATTTCAGTAATGCACTAGGCACACTGCGAGGATCCCCTCACACGGAAGCAATAATATATATATATATATATATATATATATATATATATATATATATATATATATATATATATATATATATATATATATATATATATATATATATATATATATATATATATCCTCCGGTGGGAAAAGGCCGGAGGTTCACCAAATTCCACCGGAGTTGGGAAAAATCCTATCTTGGTTGAAGGAGGTCGACATGTCCAGATACACGGCGGTTGAAAGTATGCAAGTCAAAGGAAGTTGGGAAAAAAAAAGAGATAAAGAGAGTGTTCCAGATTTTCACAGTAGAGTATATGTAAAATTGAGTATAGCGGTTAAGTCTGGGGTCGGAGAGTTGGACAGAGAAAGGATGAAACTGTGTAGAAAGGCGTGTCACACGAGCTCTTCTAAATGGAGGAAGTATGAGACAAGAGACTTCAGAAGAGCAGTGCCCGTTGTATTAGTGATAGTAAAGTGAGAGTGACGCAAAATTCGACTGGCTGAAAGGAATTGGAGAGTTAGTAAGAGCAGGAGAGTTAACGAGACGAAAGGTCCTAGACTCCACCTTCTCAAGGAGAGCTGTATGAGTGGAACCACCCCAGATGTGTGAAACATACTCAATACTGGGGGGACAACACCACTATAAAGAGAAAGCAACTAGGTTGGTGTGAAGTAATTCTGAAGACGCCTTAGAACACTCAACCAATAAGAAGCTTGTTTAGAAAGAGAAGCAATGTGATCTTTCCAAGAAAGATCACGAGAAAAGGATACGCCGAGAATATTAAGAACAGATGAAGGTTTGAGTCATGTGTTTACGAAGACATCATAGTTGTGTGGAAGATTGTGTCGAGTGGAGAGATTGAGAAATTGAGTTTTTGAGGCATTGAAAACAACCATGTATTCTCTGTTGCCCCAATTTGAAATACGTGAAAGAACAGAGGTTAGTTGCTCCAAGGCTATCTTTCTCGAGTCTATCAACCGCTGTTGGGAAGGACGTCTTTTAAAATGGGTGTATATAATATATATATATATATATATATATATATAATATATATATATATATATATATATATATATATATATATATATATATATATATATATATATATATATATTATATGATATATATATATTATATATATATTATATATATATATATATATATATATATATATATATATATTATATATATATATATATATATATATATATATATATATATTATATATATTATATATATTTATATATATATATATATATTATATATATATATATATATATATATATATATATATATATATATATATATATATATATATATATATATATATATATATATATATATATATATATATATATATATATATATATATATATATATATATATATATATATATATATATATATATATATATATATATATATATAAAATCATTTACGGGCAGAGCCGCCCTTTTCAAGGAGGGGAAAATTTAAAGACAGAACATTTAGAGAGAGGTTTTTTAAATACAGCAGGAAAAACAGAAGATTGAAAGTTTCACAGAACAGAAGTGGCTGGAAAGGTGGTGGTACCACAACGCCAAGCCTTGAGCATGCAATGCCAACACAAAGTTAATGTGCAAGCAAGGTACCCCTTGTGCTGTGAGGGCGACGCAATGATGGTAGAATGCGAGAGACCATCTACCTTAAGCACCAGCCGTGTTAGTACCTATATAAAAGAGAGTGCGCGCCAACAACGCCTCACAGAGAAAGAGTGTCAAGGGAGTTTGAAAGTAGGGGACAGTGTTTTAGTCTATTAGACTTAGACTCAACCTTATCAAAAAGAAGGGTGGAACTGGAACCACCCCAAATGTGAGAATAGTACTCCATGCAAGGACGGATAAGGAAAAAAAAAAAGAAATATATATATATATAATATATATATATATATATATATATATATATATATATATATATATATATATATATATATAATATATATATATATATATATATATATATATATATATATATATAGGGATGGAGTGAAGTAACTATAAAAATTACCGATACTGTTTTGCTGATTCCAGTTTTTTAAAGTAGCTTAATCCCGTTGGCTTAAATTTTTTCGAATGTTCAATTTCTTTGACTGTAGAGTTTTGAATACCACGAAACGTTTTTCTTCCTTTTCCAAATTTTGAATTAATTAATTACTAATTAAAAGTTAATTAAATTTTTGGGGCAATTTGGTCGAGTTTGGTCAAATTACGACAGTATAGCATAGATCAACTTGGTATACTGAATTGTTCATTTATTTAATTACTTAATTAAATTATGTAATTTTTTAGTAATTAATATTACGTAATATAATGCAACGTCTATTCCCGATAATTTTGTTTCCAAAACATTGATATGTTGCTTTCCACTAAAAGTGATTTCTTGAAATGCACAAAACTGTATTTCCATTTATTTTCACGCCATGTTTTTAAAGACAAAACTGTTAATAGTTAGTAGGGAAGAGGGAGAGGAGCTTGTGCTGAAGGAGGATGGCGAGGAGGTGAGGGTGCCAGGGTGGTAGAAAGAGATGAGAATATTTGGGAGGGGGGTTTTTCACAAGGGAAAAAGGAAATACACTGGAAATTACCTAAAGGATGGAGAAATATGGAAGAGTGGTGAGGGCGACAGAAGAATGGATATTGGAGTAAAGAAAGTAATTTTTGAAATTACTCTGATCCCAATTTTGCTAAATGGGGTCGAGACTTAGAGTACGACAACAAGAAAAGAAAGCAGAATTCAAGCAGCAGAGATGAGGGTGCTGAGGTTGATGGTGGGAAGGACCAGGAGGGAGAAGATAAAAAGAGAAAGAATTAGAGAGAGCATAGGGATTGAACCAATTAATCAAAAGATAAATGCAGCAAGACTGAGACGGTTGGGACACGTGCGGAGAACGGTTAGAGGGAGGTGAGAGTGGACGCCAAGAGGAAGAAATTCGAGAGGGAGACTCAGAAAGAGATGGATGGAGTCAGATGGAGATTCACTGAGGCGACAACATCTGCCTACAGTGGAACAGTTAGTGGAAGATAGATTATTTATGACAAATCTAGATGGAGATGAGTACTGACTCCACTGATAGACCCCTAGAGCCTTACTGGGATTGGATATATATATATATATATATATATATATATATATATATATATATATATATATATATATATATATATATATATATATATATATATATATATATATATATATAATGCTCGTGTTGCAGTCGGAGGAGTCCTTTGGGCTTGACATCGTTAATGTAAAACACGAGCAAAGTTCCAATGCGATTCCCTTTTGTACTGCCGTAACAGAGTGGTCAGAGCGCTAGACTTACCATCTTAAAGGTTGTTGGTTCGAATCCAATAGCAGACATTAATTTTCTATGTAGAAAATAGTATGTGAGAGGTTATAGCAGACTTTAAAATCTTATATATATCTGTCTGCGAGTGATGGACTCGAACTCTGACCCCGTTGCCCCTTGCTAGTGTTGTAGTCGGGTGAGTCCTTTGGGCTTGAAATCGTAAGTGTAAATCACGAGCAAGTTCCAATGCGATTCCCTTTTGTACTGCTGTAGCATATTGGTCAGCACGCTAGACTTACCATCTTAAAGATTGTTGGTTCGAGTCCAATAGAAAACATTAATTTTCTATATAGAAAATAGTCTGTGAGAGGTTATAGCAGACTTTAAAATCTTATATATATATATATATATATATATATATATATATATATATATATATATATATATATTATATATATATATATATATATATATATATATATATAATATATATAAATTTCAAAACTGGTAACAGGTATCGGAAAAAAAATTTGATATCGCTCCATCCCTAGATGAGAGGGTAATAAAAAGGCTGGCCTGTTTTATGTGAATTGACGACAGCAATGTAGGCAGGGCTGGGGAGCTGATGAAATTTCTCCGGCTCCAGCTCCCCGTTTGATATATAGAATTATACCAAAGGATTTCCTAATTCTTATACAGTTGTATTTAGGTATTACCGCCATCCAGGAGCATCAGCCCAAATGCAGTTCCGCGGCAATGGGACTCAAAACCTCATTCTTATATAATAATTTTGAGCTGGGCACAACTATGCTCGCACAATGCAAAGTACCTTCTTTTTAATCAATACAACCAAATTTATAGAATAAAATGTACTCTTCATCAAAAGAAATAAACAATAATTTCAAAATTTTATTCAAAATAAATTTGTTTTAAGAAATCGTATGGCTTCAATTAGATCCTCTTTTACTGAGGCTCGTAAGTTTGACCGAATAATTCGAAGGGCCAAAAATTGGCGTTCCAAACTAACTTGTGTTGTTGGCATTGAAATTATTGTATCAGTAACATTTTGAAATATTTTTGGGTAATGAGGAATCGCCTTTAAGGCATTTAGCTTTGATGATCTATCTGTTTTCTTCATAACAGACAAAACACGAGATATATCAAGCTTAAATTTAGCAATAGATCCCCGTTTACTATTTTTCCTTCAGCCCGATGGCATTTTCCTTTCATATCAAAGAACTCTTTATAAGCTGCTTCATCCTCAAAATTTAAAGAGGATGATGAAGTTGAAAGTTAGTTTACATTAAGTTCATTAATTACATTATGTATTTGGCATTTCTCACTTCCTTCTTTTTGAGTTGCTGATTGTTTTGAGGTATTACATTGCTCCATTCGAATTGCTATATTAATCAATGTTATCTTTTCTCTACTGAGCTGTACATCATTCAGCGTAATCCAGTGCATAGGATTAATATTGATTGCAGCAAGTAATACTTCATTATTAAGGAGAACTTTCTCTCTTTTTTTTCTATTGACTATTTAATTTCATCTGCAACTGTTCCACCTATTTGAGAAAATGTCAGCATAAGTTTTTGCCACTCTTTATAAAGGAAGCCAGAGGTTAACTCAGCTGCTTGTAATCTTTTAGTCTCTAAGAATGGATGACGAAGGATTGCTTCAAGCCTTTCTACTTCAAACCACTGAAAATCAGTCATTGTTACATCTGGATGAGCCATATCAATTAATGTATTCTTTAGTTCTAATAGTCGCCTAATCATTAGGTAAGTACTACCCCACATAGTTTCTTGGTCTAAGATAGTAACTTTTCCTCCTTTACGTTTTAATATAGCTTCAACTTTTGGTGTTCGTGCAGTCACATCAATTTAACGCACATTAGCTGTAAGAGTATAGACATGTTCTTTCAAACTATCTTTGATGGCGAGCTGGAACATATGTATATCACATTGCATGTGTCATATTTTTACAGCAGTGAAAGCAGATTCCACATATTCAATTTACTTCAGTTTCTAAACCACCTTCACAATTTTGTGAGTCAGTGATACAAATTTCGGATTCACAATCTAAATTTACATTATCTATTTTTAGAGGGGTCTATATTGAGTTTATCTATTGCACTTATCATGTTGGATGCATTAACCGTTAAATCTGCTCAAACTTGCTCTTTAGAAAGTTCAGATTCTTCAAGAATTTCCTCAACTAGATTTCTTGTAAATTCTGATGTATGTTGTGCTTGCGTTTGTTTGAACGGCTAAGGTATGTCTTATTATTTCCTTATTTGAGTGATTTATTGAACATTTATTGCAAAATAATTTATTCTGTCTAGTAATAAGCAATAATTTTTAAAAAAAAAATTTCCATAGAGTATTTGTTTCAGCCCATTTTTCTTACTTTCAGCTTCACTTATCACCATTTTTCTTATATCATGCCTTTCCATAGAAACGCCTAACCTTTTGGCTAATTCTCCATTTAATGCAGTAAATGGTGGAGAGAAAAAGAATTTTAAGGGTGCTCTTCATTTACAACCATTTGGATAATAAAATTTTTCAGCTGTCATTGATATCGTCACCTTTTGACTTGTTACAAATCTTGAAACTGATACTGATGATTTATTACATTGCCTGGTTTTCATTGTGAAAATGTTACTTAAAAAACCAATTTTAAAGAAAATTATAATTATTTTATATTGCTGTATGCCTTCAGTATTACTGACTACTGCATTAATTGTTATGAAATATTAGCCGGAAAAAAAAAAAAAAGAATATATATATATATATATATATATATATATATATATATATATATATATATATATATATATATATATATATATATATATATATATATATATATATATATATATATATATATATATATATATATATATATAGTGTATGTGATATATGGGATATAAAGAGAATATAGTTGAATTAAAACAAAGTAAAATCAGAGGCAATGGACACAAAATTTTTCACAATTCATAGTGATAAGTAATGAATTACAATAAATATTAAAAAGAATAAGATAAAAAATTAATGCCAATATGATAACAGAATACATTCGGAGCTGGAGCTGCTTCCTTTCATTGGGCTTCAAGCTTCAGCTCCTCCCACAATCTTAGAAACTGCTCCAGCTCCGCCAAAATCTTTCGGTTCCACGACTACCAGCTCAGACTCTAGCTCCCCATCCCTGATTGTAGGGACCTGAATGTCGCTGTGAAAAAAAAGAGGAACCCACGTTGTCAAAAGGGGCGAGGTGCAGCAGAAACGCGCATATGCGTGAAGAGCTTCTTTTGACGAGCAGAGTGAATCGAGGAGGAGAAGAAGAATCTTGTTGCTCTAAAAAAAGGTATGGCCGATGGTAAAGTAGGGGAAGCAGTGAGAAATACTATCCCAGGAATAGATGCTCGATTTCCGAGGGAAGCCACCACCATCAGTTTAACTGGATTTTCTAAGAGGGATTTTGGATTTTTTGCCTGTACCGATGCGGGGAGAACACCATCAGGCTGTGAGATAGCGGACAGGGTGGCAGCAAAAGTCTGCAATAATGCGCTTCCCTCCACTTATAGCACACGAATGGTCTTATGTCAGTCAAGCTTCTGCAGGGTGCAAAGATTGAGTACTCACATCTCGTGCTTACACACTGTACAGTTCGTGGAAGCTGCGCCGTCATTGACGCCACAGTTACAACAGAAGAGAGTTAGGGCAAATAAAGTGAAAATCACCTCCACAATGGGCGCAGGTCTTTGGTTTATCGGCAGTAACTCCGAAAGTGGCAAAATTTTGGCATTTAAAATATTTTCTGAGGCAAAAATTATACCGAAGCACAGTATATCTGGTAAACACGATTCTTGACTTTCATTGATTGGAATGGAGTGCTGAAACTTGAGGAGTGATACATCAGAGGTATCTTTGGAGGAAGAAAATCTGTAAACAACGGTTACCAGGGTTCTTTTGCGTTGCAAGGGGGGAACAAGAAATCCTGCACCAATATTCGTGATCTTAGAAAGAGTTTAAGTTGCCTGGTAGGAAGATAACAGAAACATCTCAAAGAAAATTGCAAAACAGAGTGTATAGAAATTTGCACTCGTGTGTTTAGTCGCCTTTACCATAATGGAACAAATTTTTATAACGGTCGAGGACGGGTCACCAGTGTGGAGGAAACTCTCTAGTATGTCGCTCAGCTTTATGGTGTTGTATTCGGTCAAGGATTTAGATGCTGTGAAGAGGTAAAAATATATTGGAAAATTCAACTCAGGTGGGGTGGCCGGTGGAGCATCTGGGTGGATAGGAGAACCTTTGAGCATCAACTTCGTCGAAAAGGAACAGCGTTACGTTCCTTCCTTACGTTTGGAAAAATTCCTTCAGGTATGTAGAGTAAATTCATTAAATTAACCACACAGGGTCTGTTTATCTGCAACTGAAGTTTAATTATCGTGGCCAAAGGTGGTACTCAGTATGGAGGTGGTCAGGAGAGAGTAAGGTGAGATACATAACAGAAAATAGTGGTGATCGTATTTCTTTAAAAACCTTATATTATTATATATTGTGATTCTTGAATTTAAGAAAGACACCAACAACATCGACACAACAAATAAGCACAATAACAATAAAGTCAGTGAAACAAATATAAAAAGTCTTAGCAAAAAAATTTTGAGTGTTTCAAGTCTGACTCCAGATGACTTGTTTGTTTCAACTGAATCTTTGGTACATCCGACCCTCAAATTTATCTCAAGTGAAAGTTTCTGCTCAAACTTAAACGCTGGTAAAATTCTTTAAATTCATTATTTGGGGTTATATCCTAACCAAGGTTTATTTAATGCACATTTTAAATTTAATCAAGTAAATATTATACTTTCTACGTGTTATAAATATGAATGAAATAAGACTAGTTACATTTTATTATATTTTAATTTCTTTGACTTGAATTTTTAAGGTGTTCTTTAAGTATTTAAATATTTGAAAATTTCATACCTTAGCTTTTAAGTTTTCATCACTCTTAAATGACTGTTGATACAACATAAGCAAATCACAAGGTGGACTTCCAAAGAGATCGTACGGTTCTAAAGGATCAGCCTGAAAAACTTGACCAAAAAGTTCCCTGAAGTGCTTTGAAATGTTCCTATTGCAAAACAAAATTTTATAACCCACTGAAACAGCAATCTGAAAAAGAAAATTAATATTCAAACATTAACAAAAATTTCTGTTCCACCCCTTTCACAAATGTTGTGAGCATGGGCACATTTATGTGTTCACATGCTAATTCACGTTATTATTTTCCAGATATGTTGTGTCGCGAACGTAAATAAACAACAACAGAGAAAAGATCGAAGGAATGAAAAAAAAAATTCTTTTAAACAGATAAGACAAATTTACTTTTTTCTTATTAATTCTATATCATTAATTTATTTGTATTTTTTGTAGGTTGATGTTTTTTCTTAGAAATTTAAATAAAGTTAATACGCTTTACTAGAAGTTGTACAATAACAATTCTAAAAACATTATTATAATTAAGAAAAAACATTATTGTAAATTATTATAACATAAATAGAAGCCAAATAACTTTCGATAAGTGTAGATTCGTCCATCAAATCAGAATCACACGTAAGTGTTATTTTGTAATCTTCGTTTTTCAAATCTTACGCAAATATAGTCATTGAAAATCCGATATTCCCGTTAGTTTCCGATAAACCAACGCCCTTATTGCATGATTTCTACTGTTCCTTCAAAAAGTTTTGTTCAGGACATTCTTAAACCAAAATCATTGTTCATATTACCTATTCCGATTTCAACATCAACTTCCGAATATTAAAGATTCAGTTTTTTTATTGTTTTATGACCTTCAATTGTTAATATAATTCTGCCGTAATTTGTTCCTTCATCGTGATCCCAATAGCCTTTGCTACGTGCTTGAGTTCTTCTCTTTGTAGGAGTCATTTTGCACCTTTAACTCTTCGACTTCACTCAACAACACCGCCACCAAAAGAAGAAGCAGGTACAACAACCAACTCAACAAGAGAATCATCATTAAAAACGTGAGTGTTTCTCAACTTATATTATTTTTTCTGTTAGGCCTACAATGTCAATTGATTCTTTTAACTAAAATGCAAATAGAATATAAGGCTTAAATTAAACATTTGAAAAAGTTCCTTAGAAGTTTCTGCTGGAGCTGGAGGAAGAAACTAGGAGTAAGACTTTTTTAAATCAAAGTGATTAACAGATAAATCAAAGTGATTAACAGATTCTTGCTAATCCGTTGATTTCTGTTGTCTAATCATATGGATATCACAAACTTTGGTGCTAATTCAAGCCCTAATAAACAAATTTTTACATACTGGCAAATTTCCCAAGGATCACATTCTGACCTTGCCTGTAACTATATCACAAGCCAATAACACCGAATAATAGTCGAGCGATTCAGCAGTCCCTAGAAAATATACCATTTTGGTGCTCAAGGCAGAGGTGTAGGGCATTTTATCCTTTCATAAGAAAATAATAGACAGAGGATGTAATGTACCTCATTAAACTAAATAACTAAGGAAGAATAATACAAGACAAAAACTGTGATTAAAAATACCTATTACTTAGAAATGCATGGCAGTAATGTGTTGAAATCTGTTAAAAAAGACCTCATGGTAGGTCCAGGCATGAATAAAAGATGAAGGATGCGTGACATTAGTTAATATTATAAATAAAAGGTTGACAGTCATGGGATCAGGAATATTGTTTTTAGCATCTATGGCAGGGTTACCAAAAAAAGAAAAAAAAATTTTTTTTTTTTTTGAAAAAGCCTACAGGGTTAAATTTTATTATTTTTCACCTAAAAACCCAAAAAATGAGGGAAATTTTTTTTTCCTCTCATTTATTGCTTTAACTGTAATTGAATATAATTTTTTTTTGTTTGTATTCAAGTTGCACTATAATTTAAGTTTGATAAACTAGGAGCTATTTCTTGTTACAACAATACTCTGTTATTTGCAAGAAAATTAGGGCATGAATGGACTGAAGTTTCAAACGTTGAAAACTCTAGCAAAGTAAAGTGCAAGTTTTGTAATAATGAAATCAGGAGGAAAATTAAAACACGCACAGCAAGAAAAGTGGATTTCAATTTTCATCTCGATTATGTAGCAAATTTTACTGAATTCAGGGTTTTGTAAATTTTTGCTATAATTTACAGAGCTTTGTACAAAGTATGCCTTAATTGAAAGGGTGTTTACTCCTTTCTGTCTTGCTTGAACTAAGTTACGAAATCTACTAAGAATTGAAAAAAAAAACTGTAAAACATGTGAAAATTAATGGACAGTTGAACTTAAACAGGGTATCTTGCCAGCATAAGTGATGAAGACTCGCCACTGCTATATATATATATATATATATATATATATATATATATATATATATATATATATATATATATATATATATATATATATATATATATATATATATAATATATATATATATATATATATATATATATTTTTTTTTTTTTTACAGAACGACACCACTCACGAGCAGAGCCCTTTTCAAGGAGGGGGCACACACACATAGAGAAAATTCGTTTAAACACACACACTCACCTAACGCACAGCCCTCAGGTGGGCGCAGACGGAAGCCTTGAAGAGTGGAAAGTTAAATACAGAAGGAAAATAGATGAAGGTAGAGAGTTCCACAGAATAGAGGTGGCTGGAAAGAAAGAGGTACCACAACAAGCTAGACTGGGATTTCCTACGTCCACCCCTTGTGAAACGAGGACGACGCAATGGTGGAGGAATGCGAGAGGCCAATTCCCTCGAGCACCTGCCATTGTAGTACCTGTAGAAAAGAGATAGCGCGCCAACGTCACGTCTCAGAGACAGAGGGTCAAGAGAGTTTGAAAGTAGGGGACAGTTAATTAATCTTTTAGCTTTAGACTCAACCCTATCCAGAAGAGAGGAGCCTGAGCCCCCCCAAATGTGAGAACAGTACTCCATACAAGGGCGAATAAGACCCTTATATATTTGGAGTAACTGTTCAGAAGAAAAAAATTCTCGCAATCTGAACAGAACTCCCAGCTTCTTAGAGGCCACTTTAGCAACCATTGTGATGTGTGGTTTCCAAGATAGTTTGTTGTTTATGTTTAGACCAAGAATGTTAATGTTATTTACAGGTCAGACGGGAGAGCCACCGAAGAGGATAGGAAAGTTAGGAGGTGTTTTTGAGAGGGAGATGTGAAGAAGTTGAGTTTTTAAAGAGTTGAATTTCACAAGGTTGCTATGACCCCACCGGAAAATCCCATCCAGATCGGCAAGAATAGAATTGGAAAGTTGAAGACGAGAAGCAACTCTAGAAGCAAAAGAGGGAGCAGATTTGATATGAGTAGAAGTATGCAGAGTTGAATCATCAGCATAAGAGTGAACAGAGTTAGAAGTGCAGTGGAGAAGAACGTTAATGAAAAGTAGGAATAAGGTTGGAGATAAAACAGAACCCTGAGGATCACCACAGTTGACAGAAAAGGAGGAAGAGGTCGCTCCATCTACAAGTGCCGAAATGGAACGATCTGAGAGAAAACTAGACAATAGTAAGCAAAGAGAAGGAGGAAACCCAAAGGAGGGGAGCTTGGAGAGCAGTGACGCATATATATATATATATATATATATATATATATATATATATATATATATATATATATATATATATATATATATATATATATATATATATATATATATATATATATATATATATATATATATATTTTTTTTTTTTTTTTTTTTTTACAGATCGCCACCACTCACGGGCAGAGCCCTTTTCAAGGAGGGGGCAGAAAACTCAAAACACATACCTAACGCACATCCCTCAGGTGGGCACAAACGGAAGCCTTGAAGAGTGGAAGATTAAATACAGTAGGGAAAATAGAAAATGGTAGAGAGTTCCACAGAATAGAAGTGGCTGGGAAGGAGGAGGCACCACAACGGGCTAGCCTGGGGTTTCCTACATCCACACAAAATTGGAGCGAAAGCAGGGCACCCCCTGTGGAGGAATGCGGGAGGCCAATTCCCTCGAGCACCTGCCATTGTAGTACCTATAGAAAAGAGATAGTGCACCAACGTCACGTCGCAGAGATAAGGGATCAAAAGAGTTTGAAAGTAGAGGACAGTTAATTAATCTTTTAGCTTTAGACTCAACCCTATCCAAAAGAAAGGAGGGGCCGGAGCCCCCCCAAATGTAAGAACAGTACTCCATACAAGGGCGAATAAGACCCTTATATATTTGGAGTAACTGCTCCGAAGAAAAAATTCTCGCAACCTGAACAGAATTCCCAGTTTCTTAGAAGCCGCTTTAGCAACCATTGTGATATGTGGTTTCCAAGACAGTTTATTGTTTATGTTTAGACCAAGAATGTTAATGTTATTTACAGGTGAGAGCCGTCGAAGAGGATAGGAAAGTTGGGAGGTGTTTTTGAGAGGGAGATGTGAAGTAGTTGAGTTTTTAAAGAGTTGAACTTCACAAGGTTGCTATTACACCACCGGTGGGCAAAGGCCAGAGGCCTACAAAATTCCACCGGAGCCGGGAAGATTTATTTCATGGTCGATGGAGGCCGACGTGTCCAGATACACGGCGTTTGAAAGTATGCAAGTCAAAGGAAGTTGGGAAAATAGATAAAGGGAGTGTGTTCCAGACTTTACCAGTAGAGTATATATAAGATTGAGCATAGCGGTTAAGTCTGGGGTCGGAGAGTTGGACAGAGAAAGGATGAAACTGTGTAGAAAGGCGTGTCACACGAGCTCTTCTCAATGGAGGAGGTATGCGACGAGAGAGTTCAGAAGAGCAGTGTCTGTTGTAATAGCGATAGTAAAGAGAGAGTGACGCAACAATTCAACGGGCAGAAAGAGATTAGAGAGAGTTAGTAAGAGCAGGAGAGTTGATAAGACGAAATGCCCTAAACTCCACCTTTTCTAGGAGAGCCGTGTGTGTGGAACCACACCAGATGTGCGAAGCGTACTCCATACAGGGGCGAACAACACCCCAATACAGAGCAAGCAACTGAGGTGGCGTGAAATAATTCTGAAGGCGCCTCAGAACACCCAACCTCTTAGAAGCTTGTATAGAAAGAGAAGTAATGTGATCTTTCCAAGAAAGATCACGAGAAAATGAAACACCAAGAATATTAAGGACAGATGAAGGCTTGAGTTGTGTGTTTTCGAAGAAGATATCATAGTTGTGTGGAAGATTGTGTCGAGTGGAGAGATGAAGGAATTGAGTTTTTGAGGCATTGAAAACAACCATGTTTTCTCTGCCCAAATTTGAAATAAGTGAAAGATCAGAGGTTAGTTGCTCCAAGGCTACCTTTCTCGAGTCTAACAACTGCTGCTGGGTGGGACGTTTTTCGAACTGGAAGGAATAATGAAGGGTGGAGTTATCAGCATTTGAGTGGATAGGAGATGAGGTAATAGAGAGGAGGTCATTAATGAAAAGTAGAAAAAGTGTTGGGGATAGGATTGAACCCTGAGGAATGACCGGAAAGGAAATTAGTGAGAAGATCACAGAGAGAAGGATAGATACCGAAAGAGGGAAGTTTAGAAATCAAAGCTTTGTGCCAGACTCTATCGAAGGCTTTCGATATGACCAGCGCGACAGCAAAAGATTCACCGAAATGCCGAAGAGCGGAGGACCAAGAGTCAGAGAGAAGGGAAAGAAGATCACCAGTAGAGCGTTTTTTACGAAAGCCATACTGGCGATCTGAGATAAGATTAGAAGAATTGAGATGTTTCCAAATCTTCCTGTTAAGGAGAGATTCGAAAACTTTAGAGAGAACGGAGGTCAAAGAAATAGGACGGTAGTTGGAGGTTGAGAGGGGTCCCCCTTCTTCGGCACAGGCTGAATGAGCGCACGTTTCCAGCAAGAAGGGAAGGTTGAAGTAGAGAGGCAAAGACGAAATAGTTTACCGAGGCAGGGTGCAAGCTCGGAAGCACAAGTTTTGAGAACCAAAGGAGGAATATCATCGGGACCGTACGCCTTCTTAGTATTAAGCTCAGAGAGAGCAGAAATGACATCTTTAGAAGAAATTCTAATTTTAGGCATAATTGAGTTAGAGGGGGTTGAAGGAGGAGGAATAGCTCCGGAATCGTCTAAGGTTGAGTTAGAAGCAAAGGTTTGAGCAAAGAGTTCAACTTTAGAAGAAGGTAAAACAGCATTTGTGCCGTCGGAAGATATTAAAGGAGGGAAAGAGGAAGAAGCAAAGTTAGAGTTGACATTTTTTGCAAAATGTCAGAAAGAACGTGAAGATGAGGAACCAGAAAGATTATTGCATTTTCTACGGAGAAATGAGTTTTCAGTGTTACGAAGGATAGATTTTGCACGATTCCGGGATGAAATATAAGTATCGTGAGTTTCTGGAGTTTGAAGACGACGGAAATCCCTGAAGGCAGCATCCCTGCGGCGGATAGCAGCGAGAACAAGTAGAGTTAAACCAAGGTTTGTTAGGTTTAGTAGAAGGGAAAGAATATGGAATGTACGCCTCCATGCCAGAGAGAATCACCTCAGGTAATGCGTTCTGCACACTCCGAGGGACCCCTCCCACGGAAGCAATAATCATTCCACAGGAAATCCAAGAAGTACGACCGCAAGTCCGACCAGCTTGCGGCACCGAAGTGCCACAAACGTTTCCTTTCAATAGAAGGGGGTCTTTCCTGCGGAAGACTTGAAGAGATAGAAGAAGATACAGAGATAAGAAGGTGATTGGAGGAACCCAGAGGAAGAAAGAGCTTAAACAGTATAAGGAGAAGGATTAGAAGTTAGGAAAAGGTCTAGAATGTTGGGTTCATCTCCAAGACGATCAGGGATACGAGTAGGGAGCTGCACCAACTGCTCAAGGTCGTTTTGGATAGCGAAATGGAAGGCACGTTCACCAGCTGTATCATGAGAACTAGATGAAAGCCATTGGCGGTGGTGAACATTGAAATCATCTAATATGATGATTTCAGAGAAAGGAGAAGAAGAGAGAATGTGCTCTATTTTGGAGTTTAAATAGTCGAAGAATTTAGGATAGTCAGTAGAATTAGGAGATAAATAAACAGAACAAATGAATTTAGTAGTAGAATGGAAAGAGTGTCTAAGCCACAAGGTGGAAAATTCGGAAGACTCCAAATTAGAGACACGAGAACAAACGACATCGTTGCGCACGTATGCACAACAACCGCCTTTGGCTGAAAATTGAGGATAGAGACAATAGGAGGAAACAGAATAAGGTTTGCTATCAGAACGCTCAAACATCTGAGTTTCGGTCAAGAATAAGAGGTGAGGTCTAGAAGAAGAGAGGTGATGTTCAACAAAGTGGAAATTAGAGTGCAGACCACGAATGTTGCAGAAATTAATGAAAAAAATAGACCGTGCATCAGGACAAGCCGGCAGCTGTGTCCTGGTGGCACCAACCCCATCACTGGAGGCCACCAACTCCCAAGTGGTGATGGGGGAAGGGGTGTATGAGGGGCTATATCTGGAAGCCGTCCCCCGGGGCTTCTCCGAAGCAACTTCTGTTTAGGCCATCATTTTAGTTTTTTTAAACTTTTTTAAAGGGTGTCTGTATTAATGTTTTGTGTGTGCGAAGGAGAGTTTACTCCGATTTAGAAGAAGGTGAGCGCGAAATGGAACGAACCATTGGGTGCAGAGATGAGATTGGAAGTACCTTTAGCATCCCATATACCCAATGGGGGGTAATCTCATCGCCTCGGGAGCACTACTCCCCTCCCCCGTATATATATATATATATATATATATATATATATATATATATATATATATATATATATATATATATATATATATATATATATATATATATATATATATATATATATATATATTAAAAAATACGTACCAAACTCTCCCCCGAAATCACTTCTCTCATAAAACAAAGGAACGTACTAAAACGCCAAACAACCCACACAACTCACCAAAACACAATTAGAAACCCTAAACAATCAAATATCAACCCTAATAAAAAATCACACAACTAACAACTACCAAAACTTCCTCATCAAAAACTTGGACAACACAAACAGCAAAAGAATCTGGAAAACAATCCACACAATTCACAACGCAAAAAACAACCCTCTTCACACTCACGAAACTCCAATCAATCCCACTACACAAACCCCTTTAACTCCCAAACAACACATCAACCTACTAGCCACACACTTCGCTAAACAAAGTAGCTTACCTACCCACCCTCAAAACAGAAAAATAATCAAAAAACTGAAAAAGCTACACAACAACCATAACAACCTAAACGCCATTACACCCACAAACACTCAAAACACCATTAAATCTATCAAAAACTCTCCAGCAACAGGACCAGACAACATATCAAATATTCACCTAAAACACCTATCCATCCACACAATCACATACATAACCTCCATCTTCAACAAATCCATCCAACTCAACTATATCCCTCCCCTATGGAAAAAAGCATTAATCATCCCTAAACTAAGACCCTTCAAACCCCTCCTCTTACCGCCCAATCTCCTTATTATCCACCATCTCAAAACTCCTTGAAAAACTAATCCTAAATTCTATCCTCCAATTCATTCCACAACAAAACTTCCAACACGGTTCAAACCCAACCATTCCACACACACTGCACTTACCAACATCATCCAACCTATAATAAACGGACTAAACCATAAGCCACATCACAAAACTACATTAATAGCAATTGACATAAACAAAGCCTTCGATACTGTCCCGAAGACATAATCTTATCCATAAAATCCTCCAATCCAACATCACAACAAATACTAAGAAATGGCTATCCAACTTCCTATCAGGCAGAACCGCCCAAATACAACAAAACGGCCATAAATCACGTACCATCAACATAAAGAACGGAGTTCCCCAAGGAGCCATACTCTCCCCCACCCTATTCAACCTATACACAGCAGACCTCCCACAACCCCAAACAGCTTCCACCCACATCACTACATACGCCGACGACATAACTATTGCCACCACTCACGAAGACCTCTCCACCGCAACAACACTCACACAAGACTACCTAACACAACTCCAAACTTGGCTAGTAGATAACAGGATGACGGCATCACCAAAAAAATCCTCCATAACCCTCATAACAACAGACAAACACTTATCCAACACCTACCCACAAGTCCTACTAAACAACACCCCCATACCCTTCAACAAATCCCCAAAGATTCTCGGCCTAACATTTGACACTCACCTCACTTTCTCCAAACACATTCAAAATACTCCCACAGCCGCAACCAGAAAACTCAACATCCTCAAAACAGTGGCCAACACTGACATACACAACAACATACAAACCTCAATTGCAATCTACAAACAATTTATACGCCCCACCATCAACTATGCCTCCCCCATCTGGCACCCTCTGCTCTCCGACAAAAACTTAACGACACTCCAAATAACACAAATAAAGCCCTTACCATCACCGGCTGCACACCCAAACCCTCAACAACACCTTCATAACGTACCTATAAGGAACCACCTCGAAATGATAGGCACCCAATTCTATGCAAAAACCCGTCTAATAATAAATAGACTAAGGAGATAGATATAGAGTTTATAAATATCTTACCTTGTTGTTTATCCATGAGATGATAATGACTCTGCCTCTACTACCAGATAACAGATTCTAGCCTAATTCCCATCACAGCTCCCAGGATAACTATAAAACTGAGCGCCCAGATATAGAAACCCAGACCCTATAATGAGAAGAATGCCAACCCTGATAACTGATATGCCCAGATTGCTTCGGAAACTAAAACTGTCCTTTTTTATACTAGAGTGTCCCACTCTATAACTTATAACTATATATTAAGATTATGATATAGCAAAAATACACCTTATAAATAATGTACCTAAAAGGGAGAAGCTTATGACCTTTACTTTAGCCCCCTTTTTTATCCTTACTTATATATACACCCTGAAACAAAAGAATTCATATATAATATATGTAAACTAAAACATGAACTCCTTCTCCTTCTAAAAAACTCCTTCTTGCTAGATATCTTCTTCCTCCTTTCTTTCCTCTTCTTCTTTCTTCTTTCTCTTATACCTATCAAAAATATACAATCTTATACCTTTCTCTCCCCCCCCTTTTTCCTTCTACATATTCTTTGATAATATTACCGTCTACTCTACCTTTAGTAAACACATCTGCTATTTGACATTTAGTATTGACCCATTCCACCCCTTCAATTTTCTTCAACTCCAAGACCCATTTTATCCATGCTATGTCTATCCTTAAATTTTTGCTTAGGACCTTTGTTTCTGAGTATATAGCATTCTGAAGGGTTTTACTATCTGTGTACACCTTAACTCTTAATCTCTTGCCTCCCATTATTTCCAGCCAACATTCACTCAAAAATATACCTGCCTCAATACCTTCTATCAATCCTATAGCTTCAGCCTTCAATAGTAGATCTTGCCACTCTCCTTACACATTTTGATTTCCACACAATCGGACATCTATTTCCTTCATTATCCTTCAACGCTACAATATAACCTATCTGAGGGACTCTTCATCGATACTGTTTCCATATGATGCATCTGTAAATACTTCTATTTCTATTTTTTCTTTCCAATTTAGCTAACAATATACCTACTCTCATATTGCTTTGCTCTTTTCAATATGTTTATAACCTTTTCTCATTTCCTCTACCTTGCCTCCCCTAAAAAACCTGCTTCTTTCACTTACGTAATACGACAGATCTGGTCTTGTCTGGCAACTTATCCAGTTCATTTGTCCTACCAATGACCTATATAAAGTCAGTTCTCTGTCTTCCATTTCTCTACTTCCAAAGAATTCCCTACTATCCGGTATATCTATGTCATCTATATATTTGTTTTGTTCTAGCCAAACGCCACCTTCACTTTCTTCTATATTTATGCCTATGTATTTGAATTCTGACACTTCCTCAGTTCCTATCTTTAATCTACTTTTAATACCCCTATAATGGTGTCAAAAAATACCTTGTTGCCTCCAAAACAAAAATCATCCACATGAGTGCACATTATTCCTATCATTTCTCCTTCTTTTTTCCAATAAAATAATGCTGGTTCCAATTTACTCTTTACACCCCCCAACTCAGATATAATCTTTACAACTTTATCAAACCATACCCTTGCTGCATCCTTTAAACCATACACTGTTTTCTTTAACTTCCCATAACCCTGTCTCCTTAGCCTCTCTTGGGGGAGTAACCCAAACCTTTCTTTTTATTCTATCTCCCTGTAAATAAGCTGTTTTAATGTCGAATTGAATTACATTTCCACCCTTTCAGTTTCATCAATGTTAAACACATCCTCAGTACCTCCCCTTGAACATGTTGGAGATTCAGTTACCAGATCTTCACCTTCCTCCTCAAAACCCCTAGCCACCAACCTGGCTTTACATATTGCATCCCCATCCTTAACTTTCTCTGTTATAACCCATCTTAAAGATATTCTCTTCTGACCTTTATCCTTTACTCTCTTAAAAACATCATTTTCTTCCCAGTTTTCTATTTCACACAACTTCGCGCTCAAAACCCTTTCACTTTCTAAACTATTACCTAACCATATCTCCTCCTGGTCACTAATCTCCTCCACATCTGTCATATCCCTAAAGTCAATCCAACCCTCTTCTCCATTCTCAATATTCCGAACATTAAAACTATCACTCCATTTCTTACTTTTAGCTTTTCCTGCTCTACTGAGTATCTTCACCTTCACTTTATCACCCCCTTCTCTCTTCGTCGCTTTATACCTCTTACCGATCTTGATTTTTACCCCACCTCTTTCCTCCGGTTCTTCCTCTATTTCCTCCTCTTCATTTTCTTGGTCCTCTTGGTGTTCCTCCTCTTCACTTTCTTGGTCCTCTTGCTGTTCCTCCTCTCATGATCATGGAAACGATAGTATTCCACATCTTGTCCTTCATCTTCCTCATTGTCAATGCTGTTATACATTTTTTGTTTGATCTCATTCTGTTTCTCATCTGCTGCATCAGGCATGACATTACTTTCTGTATCATTATCTATCTTTTTCTGACCACAACCAGCTAACCTCGTAATGTGCACTCTGGCAATTTCCCGTAAAGTACCTCCATGTTTTACTATCACTACCTTACCATCCCTTCCTATAACTTTTGCCGGTCCTCTCCAATTATTATCCATCTCTCTTTTATAATAAACCTCTTCCCCAGGGCTTCGGCTAATTCTAACTTATGCTCTCTTATTTGGCCTTTCATAGCTCTCTTCACCCTATCTTCTGCTTCCTGCTTTATATGAACCTCTCTTGCCTTTTGTATTCCTTCTATTGTCTCCCTTAGCTGTTTACTTTCATTACCTATTACCCCCACACTTCTTTCTTCCTCATCAGTATTATTTGGCAGCTTACCGTTTTTACCAAACACTAATTGATTTGGGGTGTACCCACCTTTGTCCATTAACCAATTTTTTGCTCCAACTGACCACAGCAAACAGTACTCTTTACTGCACCCTTCCTCTTTCATTTTCCTCATAGAATCCTTTAACAACCCCACCATCTTTTCACACCTCCCATTACTCCAAGGACTCTCAGCTGCTGTTGCCAGTTGTCTGATACTGAATCTTTCACACATTAATTTCATCTCTTCATTCTGGAATTCAAGACCATTGTCACTCATAATTCTTTCCGGGGCACCAAATATACTAATCCATCTTTCCATAAATTTTCCTATTATTTCCTTTGGTTCTTTACTCTTTACCCAGCTTGCCTGACAATACCCTGTTCCGAGATCCAACATTACGAGAAATTTACTTCCTTCTAATTCCCCTAAATCCATGGCCACTGTTTCATTGAACCTTTTTGCCAAGGATAACCCTACCGTGGGTCTACTAGGGTTTTTTTTATACCGTATACAGATGTCGCAATTATTACTCAACTCCTTTATATCTTCCTTAATATCCCTCATAAATCTCATCCTCCATTTCCTCTCTATACGCATCCTTAATCAAGTCCCCTAACCTTTCTTTACTTGGGTGCCCGAACTGTACATGCAGTCTTATTTAGTATCTTTTTCCTTTCCTGTTTATATCTTCTAAACTATTTTTCACATTACCCTCCCACCATATTTCTTTCTTTATACCTTTTCTTAAACTAATCCTTAAATGCCCTGCTTCATCAACTCTTAAGGGAACTCTTACGTTCCTAAAAGCCCTTATTGTCATATCATAATTGTTCAAATTGATACATGCTCCCATTTTCCTTAATGATTCCCTCCCTAATAACCATGGTATGTCCCCTTGTACCACATCTGTTATTAAATAAAAATCCCAACTATAAAATGAACATGGTATTCTTATTCTTTTAAACGCTTTATATTTAGATTCCCCAAAAACATAGTTACCTTCTATCACCTCCATTGTCTTCCTGACCTCCTCTCTTTCTCTCCAACTCATACTACCCAACACATAGCCTAGCCACTTTTCCCCTATGACATTGGCACTACAACCAGTATCTACGATTGGCCAGATGTTGCCATACTCATTCAATTCCTTCCCTTCCTTCTCTTATTCCAACGAATGCTCTTGGACTACTGTATTCATTATAACCCAATCTTCCTACCTCCTTATTCATGTTTTCAAAATATCCTCCTCTTCCTCTTTGTCCTATCTGATCACTTCTCTGCTCGTCTCTACCTTCCCCTCCCTCTTGTTTTTTCCATCTACCTTTCATGGGACATGAAGCTGCAAAATGATATTCTGATCTGCATAATATACATTTCATAGTTTGTCCATATCGGTTTTTCGGATTCAGTCTTTTGACTTCTCTTTCCTCCTCCTTAATAATACACCTGTCCTTATCTTGCACTAGCCATTCCTTTGCTCCATTCTTCCCTATCTTGTCATCTCGATCTCTGTTCTTCTCTTTTCCAAATCTCTTATCCAATACTTCCAATACCTTTTCCATTCCTACCTGTCTCTCCAACCCCTCTAACTCTACGTTGTAGACACTTTGAAATGCCTTTTCACCTAAGCTAAGCATAATGTCACCTCCCGGACATTCCAAATATTTTCCTTCCAGTCTGTACCACAGCATTACTCTTTTTCTCCACATGTCATAATCCTCTCCCTTTATACCTTGAAACCCAGGGCACATTCTTTTCTCCTGCAGAGGTTGTTGATCTTCCTTTCCACCTTTCATTGACATACTGACGTTAGTCCGATTGCCGAACTACGCTCTGCTACCACTGAATAATTAAATAGACTATGGAGATAGATATAGAGTTTATAAATATCTTACCTTGTTGTTTATCCTTGAGATGATATTGCCTCTAATCCCAGATAACAGATTCTAGCCTAATTCCCATCACAGCTCCCAGGATAACTATAAAACTGAGCGCCCAGATATAGAAACCCAGACCCTATAATGAGAAGAATGCCAACCCTGATAACTGATATGCCCAGAATAGAAGATTTCTTCAGCAACTAAAAATGTCCTTTTTTATACTAGAGTGTCACACTCTATAACTTATAACTATATATTAAGATTATGATATAGCAAAACTCCTTATGCATAATGTACCTAAAAGGGAGAAGCTTATGACCTTTACTTTAGCCCCCTTTTTTATCCTTACTTATATATACACCCTGAAACAAAAGAATTCTTATATAATATATGTAAACTAAAACATGAACTCCTTCTCCTTCTCAATAACTCCTTCTTGCTAGATATCTTCTTCCTCTTTTCTTATTCCTCTTCTTCTTCTTCTTTTCTTCTTATACCTATCAAAAATATACAATATATATATATATATAATATGAAAAATGAATTTCAAATATATGTAATTGTATAAAAAATAATTGGATTGATTGTGATTGAGTTGTTAAATACTGATCTATATAGTTTATTTGATGAGTTATCTTGGGGTAAAGAAAGAATGAAGAAGAATAGGTGTTTCAAGGGAAAAAAACGGAAGAATAGCTCATGCAAATGAATTATTTAAAAATACCCACCCCTACTTCCAAGAGAAAGTGACCCATTTTTGAGGTGGTGAAGTTCTTAATAAATTTTTCCTTATTTGAGAAAGGTTTGTTTTGAAATATATGAGTGCCTCGGTTTCTCCCACTGAAAGAGAGAAGGTATTTGATACAAATGGAAACATAGCAACAAATCAGTTCTGCCTTTTAAATATGGAAATTTGAATGTTTTTACATTATAAAATTTAAGAGGTCTTAATTTTAAGAACTTAATTCCATTTTTAATATTGTGCTAAGATAAAAGGATTTATTTATTTTCTATGAAGATTCTTTAAATAAAGATGTAATATATAAAAAATCAATAATTTCTGAAATTCTTTTTTGAAGACATATCTTTGAAATATAGGAGGTTATCTCTTCTTCTTTCTTTATATTATATTAAAATATTTGCAAGACAGAATATTTGGCTGATTAATCATAAAAATGTTGATACTGAATAGCTTATAAAATGACCATTAGGCCAATTACCTATTACTTACCTATTAATTGGTGCAACCCTGAAATACACTGTATATTCCTTAGTTTCTTAATATTTGAACAGCATAATTTTTCATCTGTTACCACTGAGGTATGGTTGAGAGTCAGTTAATTGTGTTTATCAGAATTTTTACGCTACATTTGTATCAGATTAGTTTTATTAAATTTATTTAAACCAATATAAAATTAGTTTTATACTAGAAAAACGTTGCCACTTAGGAATTAAATTTTCTTTATATATATATATATATATATATATATATATATATATATATATATATATATATATATATATATATATATTATATATATATATATATATATATATATATATATATATATATATATATATATATATATTATATATTATATATTATTTTTTAGGTATCTAAAAATTTTGGTATCGCTCCATCCCTAATATATATATATTTTGTGATTGGTGCAACATTATATCAGCAAATTCAAAGGTGGTGGTAGTGAGACCATTTCTTCTAATATCATAAGTGCTTCCCACCGCAAAAAAACTGTTACAATAATTATTACTATTATTTTTTGTATTATTATTTTCATTTTCAATTTAATGTAACACATTTCTTTTTCTTTTAAGAGTTTTAATTTTTCTTTGTTTAAATTTATAACATAAATGATATTAGTAAAATTAGTTCAGAATAGTCACTTATTTAGTATGATTGTTAAGGATGGATTCATGCTGTTTACACTCCTGAAGATTCCTTAGTGTTTGGAGGAAATTTCCTTCATAGTTTTGGTATTGAAAAACAACTTCGAGTTGCTCATGTGGAAGATACAACTCATGTGAGTATTCTTTAATTTACATTATATTAAAGTGAACAAGTATTTGAAAATTGAATTTTGAAATTCAATACTTAATTAATAATTTGTAGCTTATGTGCATGGAAATTTTCTCTTATAGGTTCCACAAAAGTTCCGATATCCATTTTTTACTGAAATGCTATGGTACTTACTCGAGAGATACGTCCATGTACTTCTAGGTAGAACGCATTTAACATTACCGCCAGAAGAACAGGAAAAATATGAAAAAGCTGTTAGAAAAACGAATAATAACAATAAGGCACGATTTATGTTTATTTCTTGGGTTTAATTTTAATATGTAATTTTTTAGCAGTATTTTAATTAATATTTTAATTTTTTGCATTTAGCCAAAGGAACATATTCATCTTACCCAGTATGAACTTCATGGCATGAAAGCAATTGTTATGTATCTTCATTCACTTCCAACCAGTAAAAAATTTGTTCCTGAACTTATTAAAGATCCTATTGCCTTGATCAGAGATGTTAGGACAGTGGTGGAACATCACCGTTATGATTCTCCTGAACTGGCTGTTACCAATCAACCTGTAATGGAATGGTGGGAAAGAGTATGTAATTATATTTTTAGATTTCAACCTTTAATTTGCTTAGTATATATATATATATATATATATATATATATATATATATATATATATATATATATATATATATATATATATATATATATATATATATATATATATATATATATATATATATATATTATATATTATATATTTTTTATTTCTCCTCTGGTGGGCAAAGGCCAGAGGCCTACTCATGTTCCACCAGAGTTAGGGGAAAGTCGGGAACATGGTCAAATTAAAGGCCGACATGACCTGATACACGGCGTTTGAAAGTGCCTAAGTCATAGGAAGTTGGGAAAATAGATGAAGGAAGTGTGTTCCAGACTTTACCAGTGGAGTACATGTAAGATTGAGCATAGCGGTTAAGTCTGGGGTCAGAGAGTTGGACAGAGAAAGGATGAGACTGTGTAGAAAGACGAGTCGCACGAACCCTTCTTAATGGAGGAGGTATGCGACGAGAGAGTTCAGAAGAGCAGTGACCATTGTAATAGCGATAGTATAAAGAGAGTGACGCAACATTTCGACGGGCAGAAAGAGATTGGAGAGAATTAGTAAGAGCAGGAGAATTGATAAGGCGAAAAGCTCTAGACTCCACCTTTTCCAGGAGAGCTGTATGAGTGGAACCACCCCAGATGTGTGAGGCATACTCCATACAGGGGCGAACAACACCCCTATACAGAGCAAGCAACTGGGGTGGCGTGAAGAAATACTGAAGGCGCCTCAGAACACCCAACCTCTTAGAAGCTTGTTTAGAAAGAGAGGTAATGTGATCTTTCCAAGAAAGATCACGAGAAAAAGAAACACCGAGAATATTAGAGAGAGATGAAGGTTTGAGTTGAGTGTTTTCGAAGAAGATATCATAGTTGTGTGGAAGATTGTGTCGAGTAGAGAGATTGAGGAATTGAGCTTTTTTGAGGCATTGAAAAAGACCATGCTGTCTTTACCCCAATTTGAAATGAGAGATAGATCAGAGGTTAGTTGCTCCAAGGCCACCCTCCTTAATCTATTAACTGTTGCTGGGAGGGGCGTCTTTCAAAATGAAAGGAGTAATGAAGGGTGGAGTCATCAGCATAGGAGTGGATAGGAGATGAAGTAATAGAGAGAAGATCATTGATGAAAATAAGAAAAAGTGTTGGGGATAGGACAGATCCTTGAGGAACACCACTATTTATAGATTTATAGGATGAACGGTGGCCGTCTACAACAGCTGCTATAGAACGACCAGAAAAGAAATCAGAGAGAAGAAGATCAAAGAGAAGGATAGATTCCGAAAGAGGGAAGTTTCGAAATCAAAGCTTTGTGCCAGACTCTATCGAAAGCTTTCGATATGTCCAGCGCCACAGCAAAAGATTCACCGAAATGCCGAAGCTCGGAGGACTAAGAGTCAGAGAGAAGGGAAAGAAGATCACCAGTAGAGCGTTTCTTACGAAAGCCATACTGGCGATCAGAGATAAGATTAGAAGCAGTTGAGATGTTTCCAAATCTTCCTGTTAAGGATAGATTCGAAAACTTTAGAAAGAACGGAGGTTAAAGAAATTGGACGATAGTTAGAGGGTTGAGAGGGTCCCCCTTCTTCGGCACAGGCTGAATGAGAGCACGTTTCCAGCAAGAAGAGAAGGTTGAAGTAGAAAGACATAGACGAAATAGTTTACCCTATCAGGGTTGCAAGCTCGGAAGCACAAGTTT
>SEYY01021156.1:10000-27500 GCA_009176605.1 Armadillidium nasatum
CTCTCAGATTTCCTTTCCGGTCATTCTATAGCAGCAGTTGTAGACGGCCACCGCTCTTCCTTTAAATCTATTAATAGTGGTGTTCCTCAAGGATCTGTCCTATCCCCAACACTTTTTCTGCCTTTCATTAATGACCTTCTTTCTGTTACTTCATCTCCTATCCACTAGTATGCCGATGACTCCACACTTCATTACTCTTTTCAGTTTGAAAGGCACCCCTCTCAACAACAGTTACTAGAAGCAAGGAGGGTTTCCTTGGAGCAGCTGACCTCTGATCTATCTCGTATTTCTAATTGGGGCAGAGAGAACATGGTTGTTTTCAATGCCACCAAAACTCAATTCCTCCATCTCACTACTCGATACAATCTTCCACACAACTTTAATATCTTCTTCGAAAACACTCAACTCAGACCTTCATCTGTTCTTAATATTCTCGGTGTTTCTTTTTCTCGTGATCTTTCTTGGAAAGATCACATTACCTATCTTTCTAAACAAGCTTCTAAGAGGTTAGGTGTTCTGAGGCGCCTTCAGTATTTATTCACTCCACACCAGTTGCTTGCTCTGTAAAGGGGTGTTGTTCGCCCCTGTATGGAGTATGCGTCACACATCTGGGGTGGTTCCACTCACACAGCTCTTATGGAAAAGGTGGGGTCTAGGGCTTTTCGTCTTATCAACTTTCTTGCTCTCACTGATTCTCTCCAATCTCTTTCTGACCGTCGAATTGTTGCGTCACTCTCTTTATACTATCGCTATTACAATATACACTGCTCTTCTGAAGTCTCTCGTAGCATACCTCCTCCACTGAGAAGGGCTCGTGCGACTCGACTTTCTACTCAGTCTCATCCTTTCTCTGTCCAACTCTCTGACCCCAGACTTAACCGCTATGCTCAATCTTACATGTACTCTACTGGTAAAGTCTGGAACACACTCCCTTCTTCTATTTTTCCAACTTCCTATGACTTACACACTTTCAAACGTCGTGTATCGGGTCACGTCGGCCTTTAATATGACCAGGCTTCCGTCTTTCCCACTAACTCTGGTGGAACTTTGGTAGGCCTCTGGCCTTTGCCCACCAGAGGTGATATAAATATATATATATATATATATATATAAATATATATATATATATATATATATATATATATATATATATATATATATATTATATATATATTAATTTAATTTTAAAATAATAAAAAAAAATTGATAAAAAATAAAAAATATAATAAAAAATATATATATATATATATATATATATATATATATATATATATATATATATATATATATATATATATATATATATATATATATATATATATATATATATATATATATATATATATATATATATATATATATATATATATATATATATATATATATATATATATATATATATATATATATATATATATATATATATATATATATATATATATATATATATATATATATATATATATATATATATATATATATATATATATATATATATATATATATATATATATATATATATATATATATATATATATATATATATATATATATATATATATATATATATATATATATATATATATATATATATATATATATATATATATATATATATATATATATATATATATATATATATATTATATTTTATATTTATATTATTTATTTTTTTTATTTTTTATTTTATTTTATTTTATATTTTATTATATATATATATATATATATATATATATATATATATATATATATATATATATATATATATATATATATATATATATATATATATATATATATATATATATATATATATATATATATATATATATATATATATATATATATATATATATATATATATATATATATATATATATATATATATATATATATATATATATATATATATATATATATATATATATATATATATATATATATATATATATATATATATATATATATATATATATATATATATATGTATATGTATGTATATTGATTTATTTATTGAATTCTAATTTTGTACATTTAAATTTGCATTATTATACGAGTTTATATTTTTGCATATTGTTCACGACTTGCATAATATAAAACTTCTCCTGAATTTCAGAAATGATATAAAGTGCAGAAATTGTCCTGACCGTTTTTGTTTCATTTGTGGGAAAGTCACTTTTCCCGAACAGAAAATGAATATAACAACCTTTGTTAAAAAAAGCTACTTTGCTTACTTTGAAGTAAAACTTGGAGATCAGGAAAAAACCTTTGCTCCTCATGTCTGCTGCAAAACGTGCGTTGAAAATTTGAGGAGTTGGAGCAAGGGAAAACAAAAGTCTCTCCCCTTTGGTGTTCCAATGGTGTGGGGGTAAGGCAAAGATCATGTTAGTGACAGTTACTTCTGCATGACGAATTTAGCAGGTATGACATTTATGAATAAGTTTTCTTTTATTGTATTAAAAATGTAATATATACATTTGGTAGTAGAAATTGCATGTATGTTTGTTTTGTTTGCTTTTAGGAATAAATCGAAAGAACAAGCAAAACGTGAAATATCCTGAAGTTCCATTTGCCATAAAACCGGTACCTCATGGTCCAGGAATTCCAATCCCCAATCATCCAGACGAACCTTTCTTGACGCAAGACTCCGAGGACGAATTACATGATGCTGCTGTCGATGATGATGCTGATGGTTCCCTATGTATGAAGGCACTTCTGAGATGAATCAACCTAAGCCTTTAAGGCAATCAGAACTTAACAATTTGACTAGAGATTTGGGATTGTCCAAAGAATTTGCCCAACTGCTTGGGTCACGGCTTCGAGAAAACAATTTGTTAAGTTCAGAAACATTTTATTAGTACCGCCATCTTGAAAGGGAGTTTCGTAAATATTTCACTGCTGACCAATCCAGATCTCTTACTTACTGCAATGATGTGAAAGGTCTCATTAATGAATTGGGTGTGGAGTATGTTCCTGTAGAATGGCGACTGTTCATAGACAGTTCCACCAAAAGTTTAAAAGCAGTCCTTCTTAACAATGGTAACAAGAAGGCATCTGTTCCTGAAGCAACTGATTCAGGTTTTAAACTATGAAACACACAATTGGAAGATATGTGGAGACATGAAGGTAAGAATATATCTATATTTCAGAAATTTTGTCTCTTTATTCATTTGAGAAAGAAAGAGGGATCTTTTATGTTTAATTAAAAGTAAATTAATTTACTCCATGTTTCTTTTTATTGGTAATATCTATTTTGCTTGGTCAACAAGTGGGTTACACTAAATATAAATGTTTCTTGTGTCGAGCAAGTAAGAAATACTACACACGACGCCAATGGCCGATCAGAAATGAACTTGAACTAGGTCATCACAATGTTTTGTTTTACCCTGTAATCGAACCTAAAAATGTTTTACTTCCACCTCTTCATATAAAGCTTGATATTATGAAGAATTTCGTCCGAGCACTAAACAAAGATGGAGATGTTATCTGTTACCTGAAAAATGCATTTCCAAAACTAAGTGACGCTAAAATAGAAGCAGGAATCTTCGACGGTCCGCAAATTAGAAAACTTTTTGCAGATCCTCACTTCACTGATGTTATGGTGACAAAGAAAGAAGGGCTTGGCTCTCTTTCAGATCTGTCGTGACAAATTTTCTGGGAAATAGCCGAAGTACAGATTACGAACATGTAGTAGACGAACTGCTTCAGAACTTTCAAGTATTAGGCGCAAACATGTCAATTAAAATGCATTTTCTTAGTTCTCATTTAGACTACTTTCCAGACAACTGCGGAGATTACAGTGAGGAACATGATGAGCGGTTCCATCAGGATATAAAAGTGATGGAGGAAAGATATCAGGGCCGCTGGGATATGAGTATGCTAGCTGACTACTATTGGTGCTTAAAAAGAGATGATCATGATCATCTTCTTCTTAGACAACATAAAAGAAAGGCCATAAGAAAATCAATTAGTCCTCAATAAGTACCTAATGGGTTGCTTTGTATTAAATGTCAAATCATCATGTTTTTGTATTTAGATGTAATTGTGGATGTAAAGTTTTCTTTATCGCTGCACCCTATTTTGTCAATGATATATATATATATATATATATATATATATATATATATATATATATATATATATATATATATATATATATATATATATATATATATATATATATATATATATATATATATATATATATTGGGCCAAAAATTTCACTTTTTTGAAAACAACGAAATCTGATATTTCTTATCTGAAATTGTAATTATTTTAACAATAAACAATATGCATATGGCTTGCTATAACCATGTTTTCATTTGTAGTTGTTTGAGGCATATTTAATAGAATTTATTAATAAAAAATAAAGTTTATACTATGAGCTAATGATTGGAACCAGATTTTCAAAATTTTCTGGTCGGTATCCATAGTAAAAGTAGTCACAGAATAAAATACTAGAGCTGATTGGATAAAATTACTTACATTTTCGGATTCAGCGTGTTTGAATTGCTAAAAATCAGTTAACAAAACCCAAACCGGCTACAAAAAGTTTTCAAACGAAGCCCTGTGTTATATTTGCTTGCAAATCTTTTATGTTGTGCACGCTATCTTTCTTTAGTAAAAACTGTGAAAAAAAAGTTAATAAAACGTTTGACACATCAACAATGTTTGTTTGATTCTAAAATTTTTTATCATTGTTTAGAACCGATCCAATTAATTCTTTAACAAAATTTTTATTATTTTCAAAATTGATAAACCTTAGAGTATTCACTTTTTATTGGAAAATATTAATTTTATAATTTCATTAATCTTATTAATCTTTTGTTGTTTCGATGAGAAACAATGAGACTATTGTTGTTTTACACTGAGAAAGAAGATTTAGATTGTTTATAAGCTCTGTTTCTACAGTATTACTTAACTAAATATATATATATATATATATATATATATATATATATATATATATATATATATATATATATATATATATATATATATATATATTATATATATATATATATATATTATATATATATATATATATATATATATATATATATATATATATATATATATATATATATATATATATATATATATATATATATATATATATATATATATATATATATATATATATATATATATATATATATATATATATATATTATATATATATATATATATATATATATATATATATATTATATATATATATATATATATATATATATATATATATATTATATATATATATATATATATATATATATATATATATATATATATATATATATATATATATATATATATATATATATATATATATATATATATATATATATATATATATATATATATATATATATATATATATATATATATATATATATATATATATATATATATATATATATATATATATATATATATATATATATATATATATATATATATATATTATATATATATATATATCATATATATATCCCTAAGTAATGAATAAGTAAATATAATTTGATAATTAAGTAAGTTAAGTTATATTAGATAAATAAGTAAGTTATTTAAACTATAATTTAAAAAAAATAATTTTATTAAAACAAGAACGAAAATGCAACTGAAAGAACAAATTCACTGTATTCAAATTTTAAATTTTTAAGAAAATAAGTAAACTGTATTATATTATTATTTTGAAATATATTTTATCGTTCTGTGTTGCTATTTTATTTTTATTATTATATTATTAAGATAAATATTAAAATAAAAATAAATTAATTTTAGCGTTGGAATTCTCAGTACTTAACTTTAAAAAAAAAATGAAACTAATTTCTAAGATTACAAAATAAGTAAATATATATAGTTACAGCTTCTGGGAACGGTTCAATTTCAAAAAAAAAAATTTAATTTTCAGCCGATTCTCTTGAAATTTTCAGTATATATAACTTTTTTTTTCTTGTAAAAAGTCCATTTCTTAGGGTTTTCTGAGTCTATAACGGTTAAAAAGATTTTTTATTTTTTTTTTAAATTTGACTCTTTTTCCAATAAATGGTGGGGCCAACCCACATTTTGGAATAAAAAATTATTTAAAATTCATATTTAGAATTCTATTTGCTACAAAAGCTTTTAACAGAGTTTTGTTCCCTGAGTTTTAAAAAAAAATTTAGAATCCCAAAACTGACAAACTGTCGAAAAAATATATTTTTTGAAAAAAAAAAAAAACACCTTTTCGGGCAAAAAATTTAAAAAAAATACTACATCTATAATATTTCTTATTTTAGAGGAATATATATATATATGTATAGAAGAGGAATGAGGCTTCAAATTCCTATCTATTCTTTATTCAATGATATTCGTTGGTTTCTAGACATAGCCTCTCAAAATGGTTCATTTTTGACGAAATTTTAAATATTCCCAAAGTTTGAGAGGCTGTCTCGCTTCAAACAAATAGCATTTAATAATGTACTAAATAAAAGTTTTAGTCCTATCCTTCTTCTAAACTATCCAAAATTAAAAAAATTATAGGTAGTGTTTTTTTTTTAAATAATTTTTTATTCGGAAGGGTAGGTTTTTCTTAAATTTTTTTTTCAAGAAGAAATTCAAGTGCTTATATCTTATTTTCCTAGACGTGATATCAAAAATCTGTATCCACTGATGCAAGAAATTGGGGATAAGATTATTTAGTTAAATTTTCAGTTCATGTGAAGCAGTGATTTGACCCCTCTATTCATTTTTTTTCTAAATATTTTGGGTCCAAATAACTTACAAACCTTTAGAATCTCAGAAAAACGTCAGAAAATTTTTAGGGAAAAATGCATATATGCTGAAATTTTCAGCTCATACGTTTCAATAATATTTTTTTCCCTTAAAGATTGGACCCTTCCCTTATCATAGAATATTAAATGTAAGAGAATTGGGCTGATTAAATCGATATTTACTAAAAAAGGAAAAAAAACATCTTGGAAAACAAAAGATTTAGTGGTAGATTGCTGAATGCTGGCAAATTTCAACCATAAATCTTTTTATTCTCTTTGTTCCTTTTTTTATTCACCTATATAGTACTACATAATTCTATCGAACAAGTTAACTACAGTAAACATGTTTGGAAAAGTTAACATTTATAAATACTAGATAGCTTATATTTATTTTTAATTTTTTAATTAAATGAAATTTGTGATTAATAAGGGCTGCTGTGTCAGGGCTACGGTCTTACTCGTACAACTTGCTAAAAAGGAAATAAATAAATAAATAAATACATAAAAATAATAATAAAATATCAAAAATATTTCTAATTTAGCAAAAAATATCGTTAGACGTTGATGAATTTTTCTCTCAGCCCGAAAAGGTATTTAAATTTATATTGATTTTAATTTTTTTTTAAGTTCTCTTATGATATTGTGAACTTAAAAACAAGAAGACAGTGACGAGAATTTTTTTTAAAAAAAAAATCAAAAAATCAATAAAAAAAAAAAAAAAAAAAAAAAAAAAAAAAATCACCTAAAAAAATCAACTGATTTATATAATTTATAAGGGATTGAAGGTAAATCCAAAAAAGAGTAAAGCGATGAGGATTAGAGGAGAGAAATGAAGGAGGTGTCGAGGTAGAGTGAGAGAAATTTGAGGAGGTAGAAGAGGTCAAATATCTTGGAATGTTGGTGGAAGGAAAAGAGGGAAGGAAGGGAAATAAAAAATAGAGTGATGGGAGGATTGAGTGAGGTATGGAAGAGAAGAGAATAACTAAAGAAAAGGTATGAATGCCACCTGTAACGTATGGGTGTGAAACATGGGGAATGAATGCTCAGACGAAGAAAATATTGCAAGTTTTTGAGATGAAGAGATTGAGGGCTATATATGAGGATAGATAAAATCAGAAACAAATGAACAAGGGAGATATGTGTATGGAGAAGGGGAATAATGGGTAGAGCAAAGAAGGATGTATTAAGGTGCTTTGGGCATATTTGAAGAAGAATGAGAATAGTATTGTGGGTACAGTGATGAGATCCGAGGTAGTGGGAGGTAGAAGAGGAAGGCCGAGATATAGGTAGACTGATGGGGTGAGGGAAATTTTGAGAGGGGAGAAGTTTGAATCTGGACGAAGCTAGGAGAGATGCACAGGACAGAGTGAGGTGTAGAACAGTGGTAATACGAGAAGGAGATAGAGTGTGGGTGTGGGTGTGGGTGTGGGTGTGTATGTATGAAAGAATTGCAGTGGACACCACCCCACGAGAGTGGGAAAGGTGAATGGTAAAATAACATATATATATATATATATATATATATATATATATATATATATATATATATATATATATATATATATATATATATATATATATATATATATATATTTTTTTTTTTTTTTTTATTTATAATTATATTGGTTTACTATTCACTTCTTTTTTTGTACTCTTCTGAATGACAATAAATATTAATGAGCGAAAATAATTGCCATCAAAGCACGGTTTAGGTTTCAAAAGCTTGTATGTGGGATAGGAATATACAATACAAGAGGCTAAAAAGCTACTGACTACCAGCAACGTATAGATGCAGAATATAAGTAAAAAACTGAATTCAAGTTTTCCTCGTCTTAAATTATGATGATCCAAAAAATTCAAATAAACGAAGAAAACAATGGAAAAAACGCTACTATGGTGATGATAGTGACGTCATTGAAATCTCCCTCCACCAGAAACGTAGCTAGATTTATAGAAATTGATTAATCACAGAGTGAAATTGTTTAAAATCGAATCTACCTCTGTCTTTAGGTTGAACTTTAAAACCTTACATTCATTAACTAATATATTTATACTTTGATAGCATCTACCACTCTTCAGTTCACCCATGATGTTTGGAAAGGAAGGAGTTACGGACGAATTACTCATAGAAATTTTCGAAGGGACTTTACCCCTTGTATGATCATGTAAATTTGGGAGTGTTCTTCGAAATATTTGCTTAAAATAATCATCCTAAGTTTTGTATCGATATTTTGGCAAAAACAATACTAATATATTTTCACTTTATAAATTGTGTAATAATTATAACTATGACAAATATTATTACATTATACTGAAGCAATAGTATAAAAATTGCTTCTCTGAAATGTATTGAGTTTCCCTTGTGATGAAATCAACCTTGTTGTTGCCTTTATTGAAAAGAGGAAAAAATTGTTCAGAAACTTTCTTTTGTACAATAAATTTAATTTGAAATACTACTAAGTCATCTTATGTAGCTGTAATATATATATATATATATATATATATATATATATATATATTATATATATATATATATATATATATATATATATATATATATATATATATATATATATATATATATATATATATATATATATATATATATATATATATATATATATATATATATATATATATATATATATATATATATATATATATATATATATATATATATATATATATATATATATATATATATATATATATATATATATATATATATATATATATATATATATATATATATATATATATATATATATGTAAGTTAAACCATGCAACTATAGGGAAGAGCTCAGCTCTTTGGAACGCAGCCGGAAAACCCAAGAGTTTGGAAGTGATAAATACAATCATCGGTAAGCAACTCCGGAATCCATGTGTAACAAGGTACAATTCTATTCTTCAAATATAACAACTGGCAACGAAGACAAATACATTAATAAAAGAGTTAAAGCTTCCTGTGCTTAAAGAAATCATGCAAGAGTTCTTAGAAGAATATGAAGTTGCTATGAAACCAATTGCTGTTGCCTTAGACATGTTTCAGGGTAAAGAAAACTGCTATTACGGATGTTTGATACTCACTCTTTTAGGATCCAAAGAAGCTCTTTCAAGAGTAGAGCCGAGTAACTTAGGGTTGAGAACGCCATTATTGGAAGCAGTGCGCTCAGGGGTATAAAGCTAGGTTTCAGAAGTACTTGGATTTGCATCCCCATATTATGGATGCTATTTTGGTATCAATATTTTAAATTGAGATAGGTGTCTTCAGCTAAATTTAGGAAGGCAAATTTAGGTCTTCTTTAGGAAGGTAAATGTGATGATACAGAAGAAGTAGAAGCAACACTTAAAACCTTCTTACAAATAGCTGTAAGATATATCGCATCTTCAAATGTCGACTCGGAAGAAAGATGCAGTGACATTGGTGAGGACGACCTTATCAAATTATAAAGTTCATCAATAACTCCTCCCAATAAAGAAGATTTGGAAATATTGAACTATTTTTAGGGTACAAGTAAAAATGTGCTTCTATACTACGGTATCCTTATGTACTGAGAGTATTTAAACGCTACAATACTGCTCTCCCATCAGCAGCATCTGTAGAAAGATAATTTTCATTTACAGGAATGATACACTACTCTAAGATTTCACGTCTTTCTGATGCAAAATTCGAACAGCTCGTTTTATTAAAATCAAATGGAAAAAAAAAATGAATTTTAGAATACACCTCCTTTAAGCTTTTAGAATAGTTTTTTAACTATTTAAAATCATTTATATTTACAGGTGATCAAAATCATCGTTTTCGGTTGATTTTGATTTTGATTTTAAAATCACTGTTAGGTGGTGATTTTGATTTTGATTTTCAAAATCACTAAATTAAGAGATTTTCCCTATCTATGTTTATATATATATATATATATATATATATATATATATATATATATATATATATATATATATATATATATATATATATATATATATATATATATATATATATATATATATATATATAAATATTAAAAATAAATTTAAAATTTTTAAAAATTAAACAATACACACACACACACACACACCTACACACACACACACACACACACACACACACACACACACACACACACACACATATATATATATATATATATATATATATATATATATATATATATATATATATATATATATATATATATATATATTATATATATATATATATATATATATATATATATATATATATATATATATATATATATATATATATATATATATATATATATATATATATATATATATATATATATATATATATATATATATATATATAATATATATATATATATATATATATATATATATATATATATATATATATATATATATATATATATATATATATATATATATATATATATATATATATATATATATGAGTGTGTGTGTGCGTGTGTGCGTGTGTGCGTGTATAAAGATTGTAATTAAGGATTAATTTTAAAAAAAAAAAAAAAAAAAAACATTAAATATATATATATATATATATATATATATATATATATATTATATATATATATATATATATATATATATATATATATATATATATATATATATATAAATATATATATATTGGAGCAGCTGACCTCTGATCTATCTCGTATTTCTAATTGGGGCAGAGAGAACATGGTTGTTTTCAATGCCACCAAAACTCAATTCCTCCATCTCTCTACTCGACACAATCTTCCACACAACTATGATATCTTCTTCGAAAACACTCAACTCAGACCTTCATCTGTTCTTAATATTCTCAGGTGTTTCTTTTTCTCGTGATCTTTCTTGGAAAGATCACATTACCTCTCTTTCTAAACAAGCTTCTAAGAGGTTAGGTGTTCTGAGGCGCCTTCAGTATTTCTTCACTCCACCCCAGTTGTTTGCTCTGTATAGGGGTGTTGTTCGCCCCTGTATGGAGTATGCTTCGCACATCTGGGGTGGTTCCACACACTAGGGCATTTCGCTTCATCAACTCTCCTGCTCTTACTAACTCTCTTCAATCTCTTTCTGCCCTTCGAATTGTTGCGTCACTCTCTCTGTGCTATCTCTATTACAATGGACACTGCTCTTCTGAACTCTCTCGTCGCATACCTCCTCCACTGAGAAGGGCTCGTGCGACTCGACTTTCTACACAGTCTCATCCTTTCTCTGTGCAACTCTCTGACCCCAGACTTAACCGCTATGCTCTGTCCTACATGTACTCTACTGGTAAAGTAATTTCATATTCTTCCCTTCTTCTATTTTTCCAACTTCCTATGACTTACACACCTTCAAACGTCGTGTGTCAGGTCACGTCGGCCTTTAATTTCACCAGGCTTCCGTCTTAACCACTAACTCTGGTGGAAGTTTAATAGGCCTCTGGCCTTTGCCCACCAGAGGTGATTAAATATATATATATATATATATATATATATATATATATATATATATATATATATATATATATATATATATATATATATATATATATATATATATATATATATATATATATATATATATATATATATATATATATATATATATATATATATATATATATATATATATATATATATATATATATATATATATATATATATATATATATATATATATATATATATATATATATATATATATATATATATATATATATATATATATATATATATATATATATATATATATATATATATATATATATATATATATATATATATATATATATATATATATATATATATATATATATATATATATATATATATATATATATATATATATATATATATATATATATATATATATATATATATATATATATATATATATATATATATATATATATATATATATATATATATATATATATATATATATATATATTATATATATATATAGCCTGTTCTGAAAATTTTGAATTAATTAATATTTTCAAATAATTATTAAAAAAAAAAAAAAAAAATAAAAATATATATATATAATATATATATATATATATATATATATATATATATATATATATATATATATATATATATATATATATATATATATATATATATATATATATATATATATATCATCAAATTTATTTTATTGAATTGAGTACGTATATGATTGAAAATAAATTGGAAGAAATTTCTGAATTTCTAGTTATTTTTTAATTATTTTTTCAGTTTAAAAACTTTTTATCATTTTTCGGTAATAAAATTGCATAAAAAAAATAAAATAAAATTTTTACTTTATTAACATATAATTTAAAGTTTTATTTAAAATTTTTTTTTTTTAATAAGTTAAATGATTATATATATATATATATATATATATATATATATATATATATATATATATATATATATATATATATATATATATATATATATATATATATATATATATATATATATATATATATATATATATATATTGTCCCGTCTCTTTAAGTCTTCTTCAAAAACGGCCCTCACCTTCGGCCAGGCGACGTTTCTGGCATTTCGGTGCCAGTAAGTGGCCTGATTTGCGGTTGTACTTTTCTGATTTTCCGTGGAATGATACTGTTTCCGTGGAAAAGGTCCTTCTGAGTGTGCAGAGCTCATAACCGAGGTGATTCTCTCTGACATAGAGGGGTAATTTGATATTCTTCCCCTAGTTCTTGCGCTACCCGCCGCAGGGATGCTGCCTTCAGGAATTACCGTCGTCTTCAAACTCCAGAAACTCAGGCAACTTATATTTCATACCGGAATCGTTCAAAATCAATCCTTCGTAGCACTAAAAACTTTTTTCTCCTCAGAAAATGGGATAACCTTTCTGGTTCCTCTTCCTCACGCTCTTTCTGGCATTTTGCAAAAAAAAAAAAAAAAAAAAAAAAAAAAAATGTCAACTCTAACTTTACTTCTTCCTCTTTCTCTACTCTCTCCTCTAGTCTTTTCTAACGATTCAACTGATGTTTTATATTCCTCTAAAGCTGAACTCTTCACTCAAATTTTTGTCTCTAATTCAAACTTAGACGATTCCGGAGCTGTTCCTACTCTTTCAACCCCCTCCAACTCATTTATGCCTACAATTGTATTTTCTTCTAAAGATCTCATTTCTGCTCTCTCTCTGAGTTTAACACTAAGATGGTGCATGGTCCGGATGGTATCATTACTGTGGTTTTCAAAACTTGTGCTTCCGAGTTTGAACCTAACCTTGGCAAACTAATTCGTCTATGTCTTTTTAGTTCAATCTTCCCTTCTTCTGCTCATTCAACCTGTGATGATAAAAGGGAAACCATCCCAACCCTATAGCTATCGTAATATTTCTTTAACATCCATTCTTTCTAAAGCTTTCGAATCTATCCTTTACAGGAAGATTTGGAGACATTTCAATTCTTCTAACCTTATCTCTGATGGTCAGTATGGCTTTAGTAAGAAACGCTTTACTGGTGAACTTCTTTCCCTTCTCTCTGACTCTTGGTCTTACGCCCTTCGGCATTTCTTTGAATCTTTTGTCGAGCAGGACATTTCGAAAGCTTTCGATAGAGTCTGACAAAAGGCTTTGATTTCCAAACTTCCCTCTTTTGGAATCTATCCTTCTTTCTGTGGCCTTCTCTCTGATTTCCTTTCTGGTCGTTTTATAGCAGCTGATGTAGACGGCCACCGTTCTTTCAGCTGTTAATAATGGTGTTCCTTAATGATTTGTCCTATCCCCAAAACTTTTTCTTCTTTTCATTAATGACTTTCTCTCTATTACTTCGTCTCCTATCCAATCCTATGCTAATAGCTCCACTCTTTATTACTCTTTTCAGTTTGAAAGATGTTCCTCCCAACAACAGTTAATGGATACAAGGAGGGTAGCCTTGGAGCAACTAACCTCTGATCTATCTCGCATTTTAAATTGGGGAAGAGAAGACATGGTAGTTTTCAATGCCTCAAAAACTCAGTTCCTTCATCTCTCTACTCGACCCGATCTTCCACACAACTCAAACCTTCATTTCTCCTTAATATTCTTGGTGTTTCTTTTTCTCGTGATCTTTCTTGGAAAGATCACATAACTTCTCTTTCTAAACAAGCTTCTAAGAGGTTGAGCGTTCTGAGGTGCCTTCAGAACTTCTTCACACCACCCCAGTTGCTTGCTCTTTGTAGGGGTACTGTTCGCCCCTGTTTGGAATAGGCTTCACATATCTGGGGTGGTTCCATTCACAGCTTTCCTTGAAAAGGTGGAAACTAGAGCTTTTCGTCTCATCAACTCTCCTATTCTAATTAATTCTCTCCAGTCTCTTTCTGCCGGTCGAATTGTTGCATTACTTTCACAATACTATCACTATTACAACGGACACTGCTCTTCCGAACTCTCTCGTCGCATACTTCCTCCTTTGAGAAGAGCTCGTGCGACTCGTCTTTCTACAGAGTCTCATCCGTTCTTTGTCTAACTCTCTAGGCCCAGATTTAACCGCTATGCTCAATCTAAAATGTACTCTGCTGGTAAAGTAAAAATATTATTTACAAGAGCAAGGAAAATACCATGGAGTGATATATATATATATATATATATATATATATATATATATATATATATATATATATATATATATATATATATATATATATATATATATATATATATATATATATATATATATATATATATATAATTTTGATAACCACTATGATAAATCAACCGTGGAATCATTATTTATAATTTTATAACTGCTAAATGATGTTATAATTTCGAGGAATCGAACCCGGGCCCAAAAGATGGAAGTCCGTTGTGTTGACTACTACTCCACTGATGGTACAAAAGGGAATAATCCAGAACTTCTACTGACATATCTCGCCTAGTGAAAAGTCCCTTCAATATTTCCCCGACCACAACTTGGGCGTAGCGTCAACATGGACCAGGTTCTATCCTGAGTATAAACCGCAGTGCAAATGTTATAATTTTGAAAACCACTATGATAAATCAACCGTGGAATCATTATTTATAATTTTATAACTGCTAAACGATGTTATAATTTCGAGGAATCGAACCCGGGCCCAAAAGATGGAAGTCCGTTGTGTTGACCACTATTCCACTGATGGTACAAAAGGAAATAATCCAGAACTTCTACTGACATATCTCGCCTAGTGAAAAGTCCCTTCAATATTTCCCCGACCACAACTTGGGCGTAGCGTAAACATAGACCAGGTTCTATCCTGAGTATAAACCGCAGTGCAAATGTTATAATTTTGATAACCACTATGATAAATCAACCGTGGAATCATTATTTATAATTTTATAACTGCTAAATGATGTTATAATTTCGAGGAATCGAACCCGGGCCCAAAAGATGGAAGTCCGTTGTGTTGACCACTACTCCACTGATGGTACAAAAGGAAATAATCCAGAACTTCTACTGACATATCTCGCCTAGTGAAAAGTCCCTTCAATATTTCCCCGACCACAACTTGGGCGTAGCGTCAAACATGAGACCAGGTTCTATCCTGAGTATAAACCGCAGTGCAAATGTTATAATTTTGATAACCACTATGATAAATCAACCGTGGAATCATTATTTATAATTTTTTATAACTGCTAAATGATGTTATAATTTCGAGGAATCGAACCCGGGACCAAAAGATGGAAGTCCGTTGTGTTGACTACTACTTCCATCTTTTGGGTCCGGGTTCGATTCCTCGAAATTATAACATCGTTTAGCAGTTATAAAATTATAAATAATGATTCCACGGTTGATTTATCATAGTGGTTATCAAAATTATAACATTTGCACTGCGGTTTATACTCAGGATAGAACCTGGTCCATGTTGACGCTACGCCCAAGTTGTGGTCGGGGAAATATTTAAGGGACTTTTCACTAGGCGAGATATGTCAGTAGAAGTTCTGGATTATTCCCTTTTGTACCATCAGTAGAGTAGTGGTCAACACAACGGACTTGCATCATTTGGGCCCGGGTTCGATTCCTCGAAATTATAACATCATTTAGCAGTTATTAAATTATATATATATATATATATATATATATATATATATATATATAATATATATATATATATATATATATATATATATATATATATATATATATATATATATATATATACTAACCCGCATGAACACAAATGAATTTACCTTCAGAGGCGTTTCTCTCCCTTTCTCATCCTCTCTTCTCTTTCAGTTATTTTCTTTTATTTATTCACGCCATGTGGTACAAGCTCTAAAAATTAACGAAATTGAGGAGAGAGCGCTTGTGAATTCCTCGTAAAGTATAAAAATTGTACTTCGTACGACATTAATTTTCGTTGTGAACTTGGTTATAAAACACGATTTTTGAAAACAATTCAAATTAAAAATTTAACGTCTCGTTCAACAATCTAACATTCGCAGATTTCTGTTGTTTTTTTTTTATATCTGGTTTATATATATATATATATATATATATATATATATATATATATATATATATATATATATATATATATATATATATATATATATATATATATATATATATATATATATATATATATATATCCGAGCAGACACGATCTTTCCTTTTACAACTTCAATTGGATTCTCTCCTCCTTTTAACACTGCCATTTCTTCCTTCCCCTCCTTCCCCTCCTTCCCCTCCTTCCCTTCATTTTCTACTTCGACTATTTCTTCTTCTCAGGCTGTTCCTGTCTATCCCCTTTCTTCTGCTACGCCTATGCCTGTCCTTTCTCCGGCTGTTT
>SEYY01021156.1:32500-40000 GCA_009176605.1 Armadillidium nasatum
GTGCATTCATTAATTAATTTGAGTTCCTCTGCTGTATTTGACATTGTTTTTACTTTAGAAATATATATATATATATATATATATATATATATATATATATATATATATATATATATATATATATATATATATATATATATATATATATATATATATTAGAGGTGGACCGGATATCCGCATCCGCATCCGCAACTGCGGATATCCGCATCATTTTTTTCCAATATCCGCATCCGCGGATATTCGCAATTGGATATCCGCAACCGCATCCGCATCAGCGGATAGTAAAAAATTATTATTATTACTTTCTCTGGCAAGAGTGAAAAATATAGATTGCTTTGCACACCAAACTCAGATAGTAGCTAAAAATTCCATTATGAGTCAAAAATGTGTATCCGATTTAATAACCAAATGTAGGTTAATTGCTACGCATTTCAATCACTCCGTTGTAACCCAAAATGAGCTGAAGAAAATACAAACAAGATTAAATGTTCGTCCACTTTCTGTCATGCAAGATATTCAAACACGCTGGAATAGTATTTTTCATATGCTTGAGAGGATGAGCGAAATTAATGAGGCCATTTGCCTTTATGCTTCAAGCAGCAAAAAAATAAAGCCTCTAACAGCTGAAGAAAATGACATTTTAAATAATTGTATTAATATCCTTAAGCCTTTAGAAGAATTAACAAAGACTATAATCTCAGCTGAATCATGTTTGTCAGATGTGATACCACTTGTTTCAACATTGAAAGTTGTGTTAACAAATGTTAAGTCTAAGGGAGTTTCAAGGATGACTGAAACATTAATGAAGGAGATGAACGACAGATTTGAAAACCTGGAAAATGATGATGCTTATACAATTGCAACCTTTTTAGATCCTGGGTACAAAACAAAAATTTTTAAACCACTTGTTTCTCAGAATGTTAAAATCAAATTAGGATGCTTATGCGATGAGATGATAGAAACAGCTAAAATAACGCCTTTCAAGAAAAAGCAAAAGCTCTCAGATACAAAAGAAACAAAATATGTTGGCTTAAGCATTGCTAAATCAATGAAAGATCTTCTAGCTTCCAGTAGCGATGAAGAATCACAGTCAGAAGTGTCAAAGGATACAATATCGATTATTGAAAATTATCTGAAACTCCCACGTTTGGAGGCAGATAAAGACCAACTGGTTTGGTGGAGAAATAATTGCAAAAGTTTTCTTTTTCTTGCTGAGCTGACAAGGACATTTAGCAAGTCCTTCAACTAATAGAGCAGGCCTCACTTAAGAAGAAAAGCTAACCAAACTTTCACCTGAAAGAGCCCAAAAGATTTTATTTCTAAAAAATAACTTACCAATTATTAACTTCAAATGGAATATGTGAAACTGTGAAGTGTGAAGGTAATACTGAATTACTGGCTATATATATATATATATATATATATATATATATATATATATATATATATATATATATATATATATATATATATATATATATATATATATATATATATATATATATATATATATATATATATATATATATATATATATATATATATATATATATATATATATATATATATATATATATATATAATAATATATATATATATATATATATATATATATATATATATATATATATATATATATATATATATATATATATATATATATATATATATATATATATATATATATATAACCTTTTTCCAAATGGGTGGAGGTTGGGGAAAGAGGTTGGTGGGGTGTTCAAGAGTCGGTGTCCCCGTAAAACACCCTGGTAACATAGATTCTGGATATTATATTTAAGATTCCAAGAATCTATGACAAAAACTCTTAAAAAATTAAACTATCCGCATCCGCATCCGCATCTGCGGATATCCGCAATTGAATATCCGCAACCGCATCCGCATCCGCGGATAGTAAAAAATTACTATCCGGTCCACCTCTAATATATATATATATATATATATATATATTATATATATATATATATATATATATATATATATATATATATATATATATATATATATATATATATATATATATATATATATATATATATATATATATATATATATTGGTAAACTATTTCGCCTTTGCCTTTCTATTTCAACCTTCCCTAATTGCTGGAAACGTGCGCTCATTCAGCCTGTGCCGAAGAAGGGGGATCCCTCTCAGCCCTCCAACTACCGTCCCATTTCTTTGACCTCCGTGCTCTCTAAAGTTTTCGAATCTATCCTTAACAGGAAGATTTGGAAACATCTCAATTCTTCTAATCTTATCTCTGATCGCCAGTATGGGTTTCGTAAGAAACGCTCTACTGGTGATCTTCTTTCCCTTCTCTCTGACTCTTGGTCCTTCGCTCTTCGGCATTTCAGTGAATCCTTTGCTGTCGCGCTAGACATATCGAAAGCCTTCGATAGGGTCTGGCACAAAGCTTTGATTTCAAACTCCCCTCTTTCGGTATCTATCCTTCCCTCTGTGATCTTCTCTCTAATTTCCTTTCCGGTCGTTCTATAGCAGCTGTTGTAGACGGCCACAGTTCTTCCTTTAAACCTATTAACAGTGGTGTTCCTCAGGGTTCTGTTCTATCCCCAACACTTTTTCTACTTTTCATTAATGATCTTCTTTCTATTACTTAATCTCCTATCCACTCCTATGCTGATGACTCCACACTTCATTACTCCTTTCAGTTTGAAAGACGTCCATCCCAACAACAGTTATTAGACTCGAGAAGGGTAGCCTTGGAGCAATTAACCTTTGATCTTTCACGTATTTCCAATTGGGGCAGAGAAAACGGTTGTTTTCAATGCCTCAAAAACTCAGTTCCTCCATCTCTCCACTCGACACAATCTTCCACACAACTATGATATCTTCTTCGAACTATGATATCACAACTCAAACCTTCATCTGTTCTTAATATTCTCGGTGTTTCTTTTTCTCGTGATCTTCCTTGGAAAGATCACATTACTTCTCTCTCTAAACAAGCTTCTAAGAGGTTGGGTGTTCTGAGGCGCCTTTAGAATTACTTCACGCCACCCCAGTTGCTTGCTCTGTATAGGGGTGTTGTTCGTCCCTGTGTGGAGTACGCTTCACACATCTGGGGTGGCTCCACTCATATAGTTTTGCTTCGTCTCATCAACTCTCCTGCTCTTACTAACTCTCTCCAATCTCTTTCTGCCCATCGAATTGTTGCGTCACTCTCTCTATACTATCGCTATTACAACGGATACTGCTCTTGTGAACTCTCTCGTCGCATACCTCCTCCATTGAGAAGAGCCCGGGCGACTCGACTTTCTACACAGTCTCATCCTTTCTCTGTCCAACTCTCCGACCCCAGACTTAACCGCTATGCTCAATCTTACATATACTCTACTGGTAAAGTCTGGAACCCACTCCCTTTATCTGTTTTTCCAACTTCCTTTGACTTGCATACTTTCAAACGCCATGTATCTGGACACGTCGGCCAACATCGACCTGAATAGAAATTTTCCAAATCCGGTGGAATTCGGTAGGCCTCCGGCCTTTGCCCACCGGAGGAGATATAAAAAAAAAAAAATTATATATATATTATATATATATATATAATATATATAATTATATATATATATATATATATATATATATATATATATATATATTTATATATTATATTTATTCAAAATTAGGCAAAAGTTATATATATATATAACTTCTATTCAAGATATAGAAACGAAGTAGAACTCAACATATTATATGTTACAAAGACTGTTAGAACAGAAAACTGCATTTTATTTATTCTTCAAACTCTAAGAGCAACCTAGAATTATTGAGTGTTAATCAATTTAAATAAATGAAAAATTATTATTCGAATGTTATAGCCATTTGTAAAAAATGGCCAACAAAAGCATGCGACGATAGTTCAGATTTGATCTACCGTGAATACACTGCAAAAATTATTTATCAAAACCTTGAAAGGATTGTGTCAAAACAATTAGCGAAGAACTTTTGAGTTTATTAAAAGAACGTTTTTGTCTTTTTAAAGGAAAGAAAGAAAGTATACAAGCAAAAGTTTTAAACTAACAATATAAATTAGCTCCCTTGATGCAAAGAACATTATGAAATAAAATTAATACCTAATGTAGAAATAAATTCAAAACTAAAAAATAAAGCACATATTCAGTTCATATTCAGAAAGTCAGGAATATCAGAAGAACAGACATTCAAATAGAGATTCATTTTGTCATTTGGGAATGCTTCAATGAAATGGAACACATGTCATCATCTAATGAAAATAACAAAGTGGAAATACCTGGGGAGGATTCAGTTACTCTTAATAAGAAAGGACTTAAAAAGAACCATAAGAAACAAAGTATAGAAGCAGTATTTAAAAAGAAAATGTTAGAAAAAGAAATTAATAATGATGTCGAGAATTACTTTACCCCTCCACTTATGGAAAGAAAATCAACAAAAGACGATAATCATGTGACTCTATTTGTTCTTGAAAGAGAATAAATCTAAATTTCAACAAAGTTCTCCACTTGACCTTATAAAAAAAATAAAAATACTTCTTTGCTCCTTGGACAAATGTTTTTAGTGAAAGAATATTAAGACTGGCGGGAAAATTTTCACTGAGAAAAGTAATCAAATTTCTCCCGAAGTGTTTGATAAGCAACCTTTTTCTTCATAATTTACTAGTACTTCATTTTAAACACTAAAAGATCAATAATTATATATATATATATATATATATATATAATATATATATATATATATATATATATATATATATATTATATATATATAATATATATATATATATATATATATATATATATATATATTTAGTGAATGAATTTTCACATCTACCGGCCTTTTAATTAAATTTTGCAGTTTCGAAGGTTTCATTTTGTTTTTTTTAGTTACATTTTTCCTAATTATCAAAAGCTATTAATTATTAGAGGTAATTTTAGTTTCTTGTTGTTGTTCAAGTCCCGAAGAACATAAATTTCTAGAGCATTTTTGTTTCAGAAAATAAATATTATAAATACAAATTTTTATTTTTTTTGGTATTATTTTTGTCTCCATTTCGGTAACTTAATAAAAGTTAAATTTTATTATTTAAAATAATTAGGGCTACACAAAACTCCGGCGGGAAAGAGGGGAGCTCGATCTGGATGGGATTCCCTGTCTGGTCATAGCAACCTTGTGAAATTCAACTCTTAAAAACTCAACTTCATATCTTCAAAAACACTTCCCAACTCTCCTATCTTCTTCGATGGCTCTCCATTAAAATTAACATTTATTGGTCTAAACATAAACAATGAATTGTCTTGGAAACCACATATCAAAGTGGTTGCTATGACGGCCTTTTTAATTTGATCAGTTATTCCAATTATATAAGGGTCCTATTCACCCATGTATGGAGTACTGTTCTCACATTTAGCTGGGCTCAGGTTCCTACACTCTTCTGGATAGGGTTGAGTCTAAAGCTAAAAGATTAATAAACTATCCTCTACTTTCAAATTCTCTTGACACTCTATCTCTGCGACGAGACGTTGGCGCACTATCTCTTTTCTATAGGTACTACAATGGAAGGTTCTCGAGGCAATTGGCCTCTCGCATTCCTCCACCATTGCGTAGCCCTTGTTGCATAAATGGTTCCCAGCTTTCGAACGAATTTTGTGTGGCTGCTGGAAATCCCAGGTTTGCTAGTTGTAGTGCCTCCTTTCCAGCTACCTCTGTTCTGTGGAACTTTCTACCATCTTCTATTTTTCCTCTTGTATATGTTCCTCTCTTCAAGACCTCTGTATGTGCCCTCCTGAGAGATGTGCGTTAGACAGATCTAAATGGTTTTCTTCCTCTTTTCTATTTGAATATGCCCCTCCTTGAAAAATCTTCTGCCCATGAGTGGTGATGAACTGTATACAGTATATATATATATATATATATATATATATATATTATATATATATAATATATATATATATATATATATATATATATATATATATATATATATATATATAATTATAAGTAGATGTGAGTGTTCTTTTTTTGTGTCACAAGGTGGATTGGATGGTAAATAATCAAATCAGAATTTTCGTATTTCTTTTTTCCTCTCTTTTTTTTTGTCAAGGTGTATTTATAATGAATGTAAATGCTGCCATTTTTAAGTTGATTGCGAAGCTGAATAACGATAAATATTTTGGTTCCGGTTTTTAATTTACTTGATTCTTTAATGGATCTTTAAAATTAACGTCTACTTTTTTCTAAGTTTCATTCTTTTGGGTTTCTTCCTTCACTTTCTCTCTCTCTCACAATTTGTCTGTATGTCGGTATGTCTATCACTGTCTGTCTGTCTGTCTGTCTATCACTGTCTGTCTGTCTGTCTCTCTCTCTCTCTCTCTCTCTCTCAATATCATTTTTCTCTAATAATGTTGATCAACTTTCTTCTCAAGCTACCAGCTCCATTTTGCTCTTTAATGATCGCTGTTTCGTCTATTTTTCATTTCATCCGTCGATCAGTTGAAGCTTATTTATACATCTACTTCAAATATGAAATAGAAGAACTTCTACTCCCACTGAAAAAAATTTTTATATTCCTTTATTTTAAAATCTTTTCCTTCTTTCTGCTTTTGGTCTTCTATTCTTCGGCCTTTTGGTGAATCTTTCTAGCCTAATCAAAGCCTTCGTTTGAGTCTGGCACAAATCTTTGGTTTCCAAAAGTCTTTCTTTTGGAATCTATCCTTTACTCTGATTTCTTTTCCGGCCATACTATGGTAGCTGTTGTAGACGGCCATCATTCTTCCTTTAAATAATAGTGGTGTTACTTAAGGGTCTTTCTTATCTCTAGCTCTTTTGCTCTTTTTCTTTAATGACCTTACTATTATTTTACCAACTATCCACTTCTAAGCTGATGACTCCATTCTTCATAACTCCTCTCAACAGCAGTTAATTGAGACAAGGAGGATGGCCTTGGAGCAACTCACTTCTGATCTCTCTCATATTTCAAATTAAGGCAGAGAAAATCTGGTCGTTTTCAAAAACTCAATTCCTCCCTCTTTTTACTCGACACAATTTTCCACACAAGTATGATATCTTCTTCGAAAACATACTTCTCAAAAATTCGCCTATCCATAATATTCTCGATGTATCTCTTTCTCGTGATCTTTCTTGGAAAGATCACATTACTTCTCTTTTTAAATTAGCTTCTAAGACGATGAGTGTTCTGAGACGCCTTCATAAGTTTTTCAGTTCTACTTGACAAGGTAAAGTTTAGGGATTTTTGTCTTTTCAACTTTTTCGAACTCACTAACTCTCATCAGTCTCTTTCTTCCCGTCGAATTATAGGGGTGTTGTTCGTCCCTGTATGGAGTATGCATCAAACCTCTGTGGCGGTTCCACTCATACATCTATCCTTGAGAAGGTGGAGTCTAGGGCTTTTCGTCGTATGAATTCTTCTGATATCACTAATTCTCTCCAATCTCTTTCTGCCCTTCGAACTGTTCAGTCACTCTCTCTCT
>SEYY01021157.1:0-2500 GCA_009176605.1 Armadillidium nasatum
TTCAAAAGATCCAAATCTATTGTAAAATTAAAAATGTAGAAAGAAAGAAACAATAAATTCAGTGGATTGGAATGGAATAATGAGAATCACATTGGGTAAATAATCTGATAAAACAATAGTTTGAACTCCAGCCTTTCAAAAAGATTTGCATGAGTAGAATCACCTCAAATAAGAAGTGCTTCTCTATGCTAGGAGAAACGACACCCCTTCGCAGAACAAGCCATGAATTGTTTTAAAGATGTTCCGATGGCTTCCTAGAGCATCCATCTTTAGAAGCTGGTAAGTAAGTTAAACGATATGATTCTTACAAAGATAAATGTTTTATGAGAAGAGAAACTCGAAGATTGTTAATAATGACTGAGGAAGGTTCAAGCTTCGTGTTTTCGAAGATTTTAAAGTTTTTCTTTAGACTAAGATGTGTAGATGGATGAACGAATTGAGTTTCTGATATATTGAAAGCATCTGATTTTTAGACAGCATTAAATTCAGAAATATCAGAGTTCAATTTCTCTAATTCATTTGCCGTTGAATACAATAATATAAAGTGGAGTTATCGAGCCATAGATAAGGGAAGGAAACTGAATAGGACTCTGAAAAATGGCGCTATTAATAGTGTAAAGAGTGACTAACCGCAAAACAATTTCAGAGAGACCGGAAAGAAAACAGAGAGTTACAGGAGGAGCGAATGTATTGAAAAAGGGAAGTTTAAAATCCTACGTTTGTCCCAGATTCTATCAAAAACTTTGTGATATATCCAATTCAACGACAAAAGATTCACCAAAATATCAAAAGTATTGAAAGGTCACCAGCCAAATGTTCCTTTTGGAAACGAACTTGCAATCTGGGACATGATTGAAAGAAGTAATATATTAACAGATCTCTTAAAAGGTCAAAAACGCTTCCTTACAAATAATGAGATTCGATCTTCTGCTCCTGCAAAAGACTTGTAAAGAAAGAGGAGGTTATAGAGCTTAGAAATTGTTCAGAATAACTAAAGGAATGAATGAGTTTAACAGTTCAGAAGATTTGAAATCAGTAACACGAGAACAGGCATCGAAGTTGCAAATATATGCGTAACATCCGCTTTTGGATAAAAATCTAATATAAGGATAGTAAGGAAATGCGGAGTAGGTTTGCTCTCTGAGTGCTAAAGCACCAGAGTCTCCGGAAAGTACAGGTTGTGACGACTAGAGCAAAGTGGTGATGTTAAATAAAGCGGAAATTAGAAAAGTGATCACAAATAATACAGAAATTAATGAGCATGGAAAAATATGTTTGAAAGCCTGGGGTCAGTTTGTTTTTAGTGTCAATGTCATCACCAGAGATTGCAACTCCCAAACTGTGATAGGTGAGGAATGGATGAAGGGCAATTTTTGGATGCCTACTTTCTGCTTCCAGCATCAGTAAATTATATAATATATATATATATATATATATATATATATATATATATATATATATATATATATATATATATATATATATATATATATATATAGAAAATTTTCCGCACTCCGGATTCGAACATGACACAGTGTCGCCGTTAGACAATGTTCAGACTGCTCTACACCAGCTACGCACTTCCACATATATAAGACATAGTAGAACGGTTTTCAAGTCTTCGGCTTCGAATCACTGTAGCAATTCGGTACTATTTAAATCCATAGGAGGGTGCTTGGAACCCTACTGGCTACTTGGCATTTTGCAGAATCTAATCATAAATAAGCACCCTCTTGCTATATATATATTATATATATATATTATATTATATATATATATATATATATAGTATTATATATATATATATATATTAATATATATATATATATATATATTATATAATTATATATTTTAATTGCAGACTGGGATTTGGATGTTGAGGTAGAAATGAGTATACCAACCCAATCTAACATTCCATATGCCCAATTCTTTCCTTTGTTTGACTCCTCCTTCAAAACTTTATTATTCGATAAAAAAAATATTACTTTGTGTTATAAATATACTAAATATTACTTATATTCTGGTTCTGCTAAAAGATTTAATATTGATTAGAATTTAAAAAAATTATGTATTTTTTTTTTTTTGTTTTAGTAATAATTAATAATAATAATAATATAATAATAACAATAATTAATAAAATAATAATAATATAATATAAATAATAATAATAATAAAAAAAAAAAAAAAATAAAAAAAAAAAAAAAATAAAAATAAAATAAAAAATAAAAATAATAAAAAAAATAATAAAAAAAAAATTAATTTAATAATAATAATAATAATATTTTTTGAGTAGAAAGAACTGAAAAAAAAAAAATTTATATCCAAAAATGTTTGGGAAATTCAAACCCAAAATTGAATGACATTCAAATATACACTATATTTAAAAGCCTAAATATAAAGTATATTTAAATCACCATTAAACAAGATATAAGTAAAGGAAATTTCAATTGTTATCCATTAAATAGAATGATTAATTATAACTTTCGGAGAACGATAACGA
>SEYY01021157.1:25000-30000 GCA_009176605.1 Armadillidium nasatum
TATATTTCTTTGCTAACGCGTTTCGTTCAGAAACTCGGGACATCTTCAGAGCTTGAAATTATAGCAATAAATGAATTTACACAAACAAATTACTATAAAATAAATTAACAATATCTCACTTTCTCACCAGACTATTGTAAGTGCACGCACTTGTCAGACGTCTTGGACGAAACCCTTCCACCAGGGTCGTTGATGAAACGGCTTGCTAGGCCTTAAGAGTTTAAGCGACATAACATTAAATTTTATGTTAATGTCAGGTCTATAGCTTTTAATTAGATAAAATTTAATTGCAATCACCCTTTATCTATAACTGAAAATTTGATATAACAGAATTATTATTATTAAACTCTACAAAAATAACAAAAACATCGAGAACATTGAAAATAGTATAAAATTTTGTTTTAAAACTTCAATCCCAATTGATTGTGATAAGGAGAAGCATATTAAAACATTTTAAAATCTCACGTCAGTCATACAACTAATCAAAATATCACAGTTAGATTGTATCATAAATCAAAGCAGCTCTCGTCCTGTTTTTCTACAAGAGACACCTCGTCTGACTCTCATAATGTTGTGTACTAATTCCAATGCCCTGAGTCTGTACGTGGACGTATATTGGATACACAACTAACAGATTGTCAGATAGAGAGTATCAACATTGATTCAAACCAAGCAAGATTTATGAACACTTCAATGTAGAACACGAAAAAACAACACTTCAAAATATATAAACTTATCTCAAAGTCCTCTTTACTTCGAATGAAGTTCAAAAGTAAAAATTTGCAGAAGCTTTTTACATTAAAAGCTAAAGGCCCAACATTAACATAAAATTCAATGTTATGTCTATTAAACTTAATATTATTTGAAATATTTTATGAAAATTATTATAATATTAATTTATGTTACTGTTATTTGTTTATGTAAATTCATTCACTGCTATTAATTCAAGCTTTGAAGATATCCCAAGTTTGTGGACGAAACGCATTAACGAAGAAATAAAATCATTCATTTTATTTTATTTGGAAATTAATCTCCGGAATCATCTTAATAGAAATTAATATAGAATAAAAAGTAATCTTTAGATCCGTGGAAGGGAAATGTATACAATTTAGTAATATATATATACATATATATATATATATATATATATATATATATATATATATATATATATATATATATATATATATATATATATATATATATATATATATATATATATATATATATATATATATAATAATAATATGTAATAATAATAATAATAATAATAATAATAATAATAATAATAATAATAATAATAATAATAATAATAATAATAATAATAATAATAATAATAATAATAATAATAATAATAATAATAATAATAATAATAATAATAATAATAATAATAATAATAATAATAATAATAATAATAATAATAATAATAATAATAATAAATAAATAAATAAATAAATAAATAAATATTTTTACATGAATTGCAGACATTTACGAAAATGAATAGGATAATTAAAATGTAATTAATTAAATAAAAATAAGATGAAATTAATAATTCTAAAATAAAATTATCCTCCGAAGGATAATCACTAATTGCTGAAGGTTCAAATTCTTCAATTAACTAAAGTCTTATTAATGCCTCTCCGAAGACTCAAAATCGATTTTTACTATTAGAGGCAATTAATAAAATTAATGAAAGGGCGCACCTGGAACGCTAAACACCTTTATTATGTAACTCGTGATGAACGATCTTTAATTAACGATGAAATAATGACTGATTTAAGGGAAAATATTAACTTTCCATTAAACATGTGATTAAATAATACTTTAACATATATATATATATATATATATATATATATATATATATATATATATATATATATATATATATATATATATATATATATATATATATATATATATATATATATATATATATATATATATATATATATATATATATATATATATATATATATATATATATGTTAGTATACCGGGATTCTTTGGTCAAACATGAAACCTGTTTCCATAGATTTACAATTGAACGTTTATACTAAACCGGAAACATCAAGGTTATTTGATGCGAGTACGCTATGTGTGTGTGGGCCTCTCGCGGTTGCTATAATATGGATATAAATATTGACCTCGTACCTTTTTGGATGGTTTCTATAAATATGCATCATAGATTCTGGATATGTAAAACATCCAAGGGTCTTTAAAAAATTTTATTATAGTCAATACCTTTGTGGCTGTTAATCAAGGTATAAATATCCCATAGTATGGAGTACTCAATGGGTGAAATAGTAGATATGCATTATCTATATGGGTTTCCGAGAGCTAATTCGAGTATGATTCGACGGTTATATGCTTAAGCTTTCCCACATCAAAGATGCTCTGCAAATGGAACTTTTCCCCAGTACTCTAGTTTCTCCGGTAAAGAGTTACTTTGCAACGCCAAACCACTGACTACCGTGGTACGAGATACATACGAACATCCAATATACTCGTATAGGAAAATATGCTAGACACCACTGATTAGCATCCTGGACTGCCATTCAAAACTTTACGTTGTTTTCATATGGTTATATGGACAATTCTTCACGAGAAACAACCAAACCCATATCACATACAGCGATTGCAAACTCTCACCGACGTTGGTTTTAAAAAACAGATAATTTTTTTTTGTCAATGGTTTTAACGACAATGCGTATATCCACATACTAATTCATGTGTTTTATTCACGCATGAAGCAAAGTTTTCTAGAGATTCAATTACAAATTATCCAAATTACATATAGATTACATAATGTATTCGAATCTTATAAGATTAAAAATAGTAATATGAATTTATGTAATATTAATGAAATTTTGCTTAAAAAATTAATGAAATAAATTATCTTTCATTTAGTGTTCTAGACGTGAATTAAAATGTTTTTCCTAATCTTTTTAATTAATTAGGAAAAAGAAAAATACTGACACAGATAGATTAAACTATTTATGAAGTGAAATGGAATGGCGAATCCCTCAAGGTGGCATTCATGATCCATTTTTTTTTTTACTAAAAAGATGTATGATATTTTTGTGGAATTACCACCTATGATCAGTATTTGATTGTTTTTATTCAATCATTCGTTTCTGTTTAAACAATTCATGAAGCTTTATATACACTAGTGAAAAGATTAGAGACCTGTGCCTTGATAAAATATTTAGTTAATAGAAAATTGTCTTTTTCACAAAAGGTCCTCTAAAATCTAAATGATTCCCCTTTATAAACCATGAATGAATAGGAATTCAAACGCATATTAACATATAATTCTTGCATTATGGTACGTTAAATATTTTAAAGGTAAATCAGAGACGCCATGGTATTCTTAAAATATTTGTGGGATTATAATTGGGTATCAGATAGGAGAATTCTTTTACAGTTTTCAAAAATTACTGAGTGGTCACAGATTTTGATGTAGATATATAATTTTATTTTTGACTATATAATTTTATTTTTGACTTCTTCTTCTCCATGATTAATGCACAATCCTTGATCGCTATCAAAACCAAAGAAGTAATCTGAATGTTGGAGCCTTCTATTGTAGAAAAGTGGACTTCTTAGGAGGTGAAGTTAATATAGGGGGTGTTCCATGGTCAAGATTCTTTAAAGATTTTGAAGATTTCTAAAGAAAAGTTCTCTATGAATCGTGTCCCACGAGTTTTGCTGCAGTAATTTTCTGCTCCCTGCAGCGAAAATTGAAGATTGAAATTTCTATCTTCAGTTTTCGCTGCAGCAATCTTGAATGGTTACGTGATGTAAACAGACATGAAGGAGTTAAGTCAAGGCCTTCTTTTAGAATAAATACATTTTGTTAATATTTTTATTCAGATAGATTTGTTTGAAAATTGCTAAGGATAATCATTTTAGCATTTTCGGATCATTAATTTGTTTTAAATGAATCAAAAATTAGGAAATTATTTATTATCAATTGTTTGGAATTTCATTGTTCCAATGTTTTTAAATCATGGCTGCCGCCAAAGTCTTTTTAAAATCTTCATTTGACTCGTAAGTTTTCTTATATTCCTACATATGGCCTTTTACTATTAATTAAATTAAGTGATTACCTTAATTAATTAAATGAATAATTTAATTAGATTTTAAAATGTATTTACGGTTGTTTATATAGATCAGTTGACATTTGATATAGTGAAGTATAGCGCGAAAATCAAGATTATGCAAAAAAGATTTCGGTGCAGGTGACTTGAGAGTGACGTCACGCCTGATTACGTTGAATACACCCATATTATCACCAACAGTTAAAGAGAATGTATGCCCATAAATATACTTACATTGCTAATGCTAGATTGTCAGAATATAACCATGTATCAAGATTATTTATTATTATTAAATTTTATAATTTTTGTATGTGTAGAATCTTTTCTTATGATGTTTAATTGAAAACATTCTATGAAGTTAACTTTACTAAGAATAGTAATTACTGTTACCTTTCAATTTATAATTACTGTTAATAAAATGTTTACTTTGCTTACAGTTTAAAATGGACTTTCAAAAAAACAATACGGCAACTGTAATTAAGTTTGTAGGGAAACATCATCTTTTTAAAACTTTTTACTGTAATGCCAAAGTTATGGTGGATGTTTCACAGAAGAAGTGATTTACTGGTTGTGCTTTTAAATATAATAAATTTTTATCTCTAATCAAACTCTTCTTTACAGTCTAAATATATGCCATGTACAGTTCTTTCATAAATTTCAATCAAGACTCAATCGTAGGATAATATTTACATAATTTCATTTTTTATCAATGACAACAGATAAAGCTTAATAATCTGACTTTAAAGTTGGTGTATTATTTAATTTTTATATAGAAAGTGTGACAAATATATTCCATCTGGATTCCATGACATGTGGAAATGGCACTGCATGAAGAAATCGATGCTGAAGAAAAGGTTATTTCCCTAATTCAAGCACTTTACTTTAAAAGAATTCAAA
>SEYY01021157.1:35000-45000 GCA_009176605.1 Armadillidium nasatum
TAAATAAACATGAGCTCCTAAGAGAATTTTTGAATAGTGTGCCTTTAAATTTTACGTTGAAAGTATAGCAGCCTTCGTTGAGCACTTGAAATTTTATTCTTCCTGTAAGAGTTTATGTAGGAAATTTCTCTTGTATTTATGGATCATGATAATTTCAATGGTTCTCATCCCAAGCAACTTTCAGTTCTTTTTCCTTGCATACATACATACATAATACATAATACATACATACATACATACATACATACATACATACATACATATATACATACACACATACATACATACATACATACATACATGCATACATACATACATACATACATACATACATACATACATACATACATACATACATACATACATACATACATACTTACATATGAAGAAGGAAAGGAGACTCATTTCAAGAAGTCTCGAGAGATGCAAAAATATGAAAAGGGCAAAAAGTTATTTCCAAAACTTTTTTTTTTTTAAATCAGTTTTTTTGTTTTTAAATTAAAGAAAAAAAATAACATGATTGTCATATGTTTTAACGAAATTTTCGTGACCTATTTCCAATTTTAACCCTTTATTTATTGGTGTATATATTTAATCTCAATAAACAATTTTTTCATAATTTTCGTTCAATATTTTTAAAATGTTTCTTTAATTAAACAAAATGATTTAAAAAAGAAGAAAAAAAAATCTTCATTGAGTCTTCTCGAAACATTTTACATCACAAAATGTCTAATTTAGAAAAAGGGGAAAATCTTTCCACTGGGAAATAAAACATATGTTAGGCAAAATCTGATGGTCGAATATTAGGTTTTCTATATATATATATATATATATTATATATTATATATATATATATATATATATATATATATATATATATATATATATATATATATATATATATATATATATATATATATATATATATATATATATATATATATATATATATAATAATAATTTTGAATTTTAAGTTTTACATTAACTATTCAATTATTTTATAATAGTAACATAGTATATTTACTATGATAGTAATGAGTATTTCTGTGACATTGACATTGACTGAAAAAGTATAGCGTAGAGTAGTGCTTCTTTCCTAAAGTGACCTACCTTTTTCAACTAGGAATGTATTTATCTTTATGCTTAGCCTTAATTAAATCTCTCTCTCTCTCTCTCTCTCTCTCTCTCTCTCTCTCTCTCTCTCTCTCTCTCTCTCTCTCTCTCTCTCATTACGTAACGAAATATTATTGAAGACACAAAGACAGTTTTAAAGTTAGAAAATAAAAAGCTTTTTAGATCTTACATTAATAGTTAGCCTTAAAAAATGGCTTTTGGAAGTGAAATTTATTCTGATATTTATTTAAAGATACCTTTACTAATTTTAGAATTATTTTTTTATTTATTTATTTTTTTTAATTCTACCATCACTCACGGGCAGGGCTCTTTTCAAGGACCTTTAGAAGCCCTCCATAAAAAGCAAACGATATTAATAAATAACTTGAAGCTTACATTAATTTATATCCAATATCTCGAAATTTTTTTTTATTTTATTTTTTTATATTATTTATTTATTTATTTATTTATATATTTAGTTTTTTTTTTTTTTTTTTTTTTTTTATGTTGTTCAATAGGGCTGGAACTAAATTTTTATTTGAGGGAATCAGATCCTTTAATCTTTTCATTCGGTTTACGATTTTATTTTATATTTGTGATATGAAACAGAAAACTCAGTTATATTTTAAAATGTAACTATATATATATATATATATATATTATATATATATATATATATATAATATATATATATATATATATATATATAATATATATATATATATATATATATATATATATATATATCACCTCTGGTGGGCAAATGCCTGTGGCATACCAAAAACTCCACCAGAGGCAGGGGGAAAGACGGAAACCAGGTTAAATTAAAATTAAAATCCGACGTGACCAGATACACGACGTTTGAAGGTGTATAAGCCATGGGAAGTTGGGAAAATAGATAAAGGGAGTGTGTTCCAGACTTTACCAGTAGAGTACATTTAAGAATGAGCATAGCGGTTAAGTCTGGGGTCAGAGAGTTGAATAGAGAAAGGATGAGGCTGTGTAGAAAGACGAGTCTCACGAGCCCTTCTCAATGGAGGAGATATGCGACGAGAGAGTTCAGAAGAGCAGTGCCCATTGTAATAGCGATAGTAAAGAGAAAGTGACGCAACAGTTCGACGGGCAGAAAGAGATTGGAGAGAATTAGTGAGAGCAGGAGAGTTGATAAGGCGAAAAGCTCTAGACTCCATTTTCTCAAGGATAGCTGTATGAGTGGAACCACCCCAGATGTGTGACGCATACTCCATACAAGGACGAACAACACCCCTATACAGGGCAAGCAACTGGGGTGATGGGAAGAAATACTGAAGGCCCCTCAGAACACTCAAAGATTCACCGAAATGGCGAAAAGCGGAGGACCAAGAGTCTGAGAGAAGGGAAAGGAGATCATCAGTAGGGCGTTTTTTACGAAGCCCATACTGGCGATCTGAGATAAGATTAGAAGAATTGAGGTGTTTCCAAATCTTCTTGTTAAGGATAGATTCGAAAACTTTAGAAAGAACGGAGGTTAAAGAAATGGGACGATAGTAAGAGGGTTGAGAAGGGTTCCCCTTCTTCGGCACAGGCTGAATGAGCTCACGTTTCCAGCAAGAAGGGAAGGTTGAAGTAGAAAGACATAGACGAAAAAGTTTACCAAGGCAGGGTGCAAGCTCGGAAGCACAAGTTTTGAAAACCACAGGAGGGATACCATCAGGACCACAAGCCTTCTTAGTGTTAAGCTCAGAGAGAGAGAAGAAATGACATCTTTAGAAGAAATTACAATTTTAGGCATAAATGAGTTGGAGGGGCTGGAAGGAGTAGGAATAGCTCCGGAATCGTCTAACTTTGAATTAGAAGCTAAAGTTTGAGCGAAGAATTCAGCTTTAGAGGAAAGCAAAACGGCAGTTGTACCGTCAGAAGATACTAAAGGAGGGAAAGAGGAAGAAGCAAAGTTATAGTTAACATTTTTTGCAAAATGCCAGAAAGGGCGAGAGGAAGAGGAACCAGAAAGGTTATCGCATTTGCGGCGGAGGAAAGAGTTTTTTGGTATCTCTAAGAATAGATTTTGTACTTGTAGTTTGAAGGCGATGGTGGTCCCTGAAGGCAGCATCCCTGCGACGGATGGCACGAGAACAAGCAGAGTTAAACCAAGGTTTGTTAGGTTTAGTAGAAGGGAAATATACGCCTCCATTCCACAGAGAATCGTCTCGGTTATGCTCTCTGCACACTCCAAGGGACCCCTCCCACGGAAACAGTAATCATTCCATGGAAAATCAGAAAAGTACAATCGCCAGTCAGACTTGGTAATGGCACCGAAATGCCAGAAACGTCTCTTGCCGAAGGCGGGGGCCGTTCTTGCGGAAGACTTGAAGAGACAGGACAAGATACAGAGACATAAGAATGTGATCGGATGAATCCAGAGGAGGAAAGAGTTTAACAGTGTAAGGAGAAGGATAAGAAGTTAGGAAAAGTTCAAGTATGTTGGATTCATCACCAAGACGGTCAGGGATACGGGTAGGGAGATACACCAACTGCTCAAGGTTATTCTGGATAGAAAATTGGTAGGCGAGTTCACCAGCTGAATCATGAGAACTAGATGAAAGCCATTGGCGCTGATGAAGATTGAAATCACTTAATATAATGATTTCGGAGAAAGGAGAAGAAGAAAGAAGAGTTCTATTTTGGAGTTAAGATAGTCGAAGAATTTTGGGTAGTCAGTAGAGTTAGGATAAATAGACAGAACAGATAAATTTAGTTGTGGAGTTGCAAGAAAGTTTAAGCCATAAAGTAAAGAATTTAAAAGACTCCAAATTAGAGACACAAAAACAAACAACATCGTTGCACACGTATGCGCAACATCCGCCTTTGGCTGAAATTTGAGGATAGAGACAGTAGGAGGAAACAGAGTAGGGCTTGCTCTCAGAGCACTCAAACACCCGAGTTTCGGTTATGAATAAGAGATGAGGACTAGAAGAAGAGAGATGGTGTTCGACAAAGTGGAAGTTAGTAAAGAGACCCGAATGTTTCAGAAAGTTAATGAAAAAGAAAGATTGTGCACTATGGCAAGTCGGCAACAAGGTCTTGGTGGAACCAACCCCATCACCGGAGGCTACCAACTCCCAAATTGTGATGGAGGAAGTAGTGGATGAGGGGCATTCTTTGGATGACGCCCCTCGAAGCATCTCCGAGGCAGTTTTATGTTTCGCCACTGTAGTTGTTTATTTAAGGTAATGTACGTGTTAGCGCTTGTAAATTTGTGGGAATGTGAGAAGGGAGTAGCTGGAAGGAGAAGTGGGAGCATAGGCACTCCGATGTGAGACGAGGGTACACTAGAGACCCTCTGAGGAGGTGAAACGCGAAAAGGAACGAACCAAAGGTCAACGGAGTGAAATGGAATGGTCTAGCCCATCCTATCACCCCTCGGTTAAGCCCAATGCCCCCATTGGGGGCATTGGGCATTGGCTTTTCTACTTTCATCGCTTCGGACTGCGCTAAATTCTCCCCCACTATATATATATATATATTATATATATATATATATATATAATATATATATATATATATATATATATATATATATATATATATATATATATATATATATATATATATATATATATATATATATATATATATTATAATATATATATATATATATATATATATATATATATATATATATATATATTATATATATATATATATATATATATATGAGGTGGACCGGATAGTAATTTTTTACTATCCGCGGATGCGATGCGGTTGCGGATATTCAATTGCGGATATCCGCAATTGATGCGGATGCGGATGCGGATAGTTTAATTTTTAAGAGTTTTTGCCATAGATTCTTGGAATTTTAAATATAATATCCAGAATCTATGTTACCAGGGTGTGGGACGGGGACCCAACTCTTGAACAACCCCACCAACCTCTTTCCCCAACCTCCCATTTGGAAAAAGGTTATATATATATATATATATATATATATATATATATATATATATATATATATATATAATATATATATATATATATATATATATATATATATATAATAGCCAGTAATTCAGTATTACCTTCACACTTCACAGTTTCACATATTCCATTTGAAGTTAATAATTGGTAAGTTATTTTTTAGAAATAAAAGCTTTTGGGCTCTTTCAGGTGAAAGTTTGGTTCGCTTTTCGTCGTAAATGAGGCCTGCTCCACTGAAAAGACGCTCACTAGCAACACTAGTTGAAGGACATGCTAAATAAGTCCTTGCCAGCTCAGCAAGAAAAGGGAAACTTTTGCAATTATCTCTCCACCAAACCAGTTGGTCTTTATCTGCCTCCAAACGTGGGGGTTTCAGATAATTTTCAATAATCGATATTGTATCCTTTGACACTTCTGACTGTGATTCTTCATCGCTGCTGGAAACTAGAAGATCTTTCATTGATTTAACAATGCTGAAGCTAACATTTGATTTTGTTTCTTTTGTATCTGAGAGCTTTTGCTTTTTCTTGAAATGCGTTATTTTAGCTGTTTCTATCATCTCATCGCATAAGCATCCTAATTTGATTTTAACATTCTGAGAAACAAGTTTAAAAAATTTTGTTTTGTACCTAGGATCTAAAAAGGTTGCAATTGTATAAGCATCATCTTTTTCCAGGTTTTCAAATCAGTCGTTCATCTCCTTCATTAATGTTTCAGTCATCCTTGAAACTCCCTTAGACTTAATAACATTTGTTAACACAACTTTCAATATATATATATATATATATATATATATATATATATATATATATATATATATATATATATATATATATATATATATATATATATATATATATATATATATATATATATATATATATATATATAGGGTGGACCGGATAGTATTTTTTACTATCCGCAGATGCGATGCGGTTGCGGATATCCAATGCGGATATTATATATATATATATATATATTTTAAAATTTAAAATTTAAAATTTTCTTATTGCAAGGGAAAGAAATGGAACATTTGCAAGTTTTGTGATATATAATATATATATATATATATATATATATATATATATATATATTATATATATATATATATATATATATATATATATATATATATATATATATATATATATATATATAGGGTGGAGAGAGAGATAAATATAGAAATATAGGTAGGTAAAGAACAGACAAACACATAAAGTGATAGAGATTATAGGATAGATAAAAATATAAATAGATAGATAGACAGATAGAGAGAGAGAAAAGAGAGAGACAGAGAGAGAGAGAGAGAGAATACTAAAAATGAATTATTAAATATTTCGTTAAGTTTGCTCATTACGTAACGAAATATTACTGAAGACACAAAGACAATTTTAAAGTTACAAAATAAAAAAACTTTTTTTTTCTCTCTCTGCAGAAAATAAAACGCATTTAATGGATGGAAAGAAACAGATTTTAAAATTCTCTTTATTGCAAGGGAAAGAAAGAGAACATTTGCAAGTTTTTGTAATATATATATATATATATATATATATATATATATATATATATATATATATATATATATATATATATATATATATATATATATATATATATATATATATATATTTTTTAACAAATATTTCTATTACTCCTAGACATTATTAAGAGTTTATTAAGAATTCCGGGCTGTCATAATAGGTCTGTCTTCTCGGACTACGTCTTGTGACATAATTGGGGGACATAATTTAAGTTATTTATATTTGCTTTTTTAGTTAATAACTGGGATTCGAACTTTGTATCTTAACTCTCAGACGAGTGCTTATTATAATTTCCAAATGTTTTACCACAGAGCTGAAGCTGTTACGGTAAAACGTTTGGAAATATTAAATAAGCAATCGTCTGGATACAATATCTTAACTGTCAGACGATTTCTTATTTAATATTTCCAAACGTTTTACCGTAGCAGCTTTGACTCTTTGGTAAAGCATTTGGAAATATTATAATAAGCATCGTCTGACAGTTAAGATACAAAGTTCGAATCCCAGTTATTAACTAAAAAAGCAAATATAAATAACTTAAATTATGTCCCCCAATTATGTCACAAGACGTAGTCCGAGAAGACAGACGTCTATTAAGGCCCCCATTATGTCTCCTTTAAGGAAGTCTACTGCTTTCCTTGTTCAATTGCTCTCTTCCAGGAGGAATTCTACTTTTCCTGTTTATTTACTTTTCACTCTCAGAAGGTATTCAACGTTTCCTGTAGTTTATTTACTCTTTCAAGGAGGAATTCAACTTCTCCTGTTTTTTATTTAAACTTTTCCAGGTGGAATTCTACTTTTCCTATTTACGCCATTTTTCAGGAGGTATTCAAACTTCTCCTACTTATTTATTTAATTTCTTCCAGGAGGAATTCTGCTTCCCCTTTTTATTTAATCTTTTAGGAGGTATTCTACTTATCCTATTACTCTTCCCAGGAGGTATCCAACTTCTGTTAATTTACTCTATCAAACCTTTTGTCGGGTTTCTCACTTTATAGATTACTGTCAGTGAAATGACACCAGATTAATAAGATCATTCGTTTAAGTACCTGGCTTCTATAACTACGACGATACTATTAAAATATCATTTAAGTATTGCCTGAATTAACTGCTAAATATTCTTTTCTTTCTTTTCGTTATCAAACGAATTGATCTTACTTTGCTCGCACTACATTCAAATATGACCAATTCTTGTACTATAAGTTTCATTCATCAATTATTATATTTTCCATTTAATATCATCAGCGTACTAATTTCAAAATCGTAACAATGGCGTGTCTTTCATTGGACTACGTCATGAGACATAATTGGGTTGCCTGTCCGGTAAGTAGCCTCTTTCAGAAGCAAGGAAGTATTTGTCCAGGAATAGTCTCTTCTCTTAAAAAAATAACTTTAGTATGGGAAATAGTAATTCCTTAGTATAGCTGTCTCCTTTAAGGAAGTCTATTGCTTTCCTTGTTCAATTGCTTTGTTTCAGGAGGAATTCTACTTCTCCTGTTTATTTACTTTTCACTCTCAGGAGGTATTCAACTTCTCCTGTAATTTATTTACTCTTTCAAGGAGGAATTCAACTTCTCCTATTTTTTATTTAATCTTCCTAGGAGGGATTCTACTTTTAATATTTATTCAATTCTTTAGGAGGTATTCAACTGCTCCTACTTATTTATTTAATATCTTCCAGGAGGAATTCTACTTCTCCTTTTTTTTAAAACTTTCAGGAGGTATTCTACTTCTCCTATTACTCTTCCCAGGAGGTATCCAACTTCTCCTGTTAATCTACTCTATAAACCCTTTTGTCGAGTTTCTCTCTTTATAGATTACGGTCAGTGATATGACATCAGATTAATAAGATCATTCTTTTAAGTACCTGGCTTCTTTAACTACGATACTATTAAAATATCATTTACGTATCGCGTGAATTGACTGAAATATTCTTTTCTTTCTTTTCGTTATCAAACGAATTGATCTTACTTTGCTCGCACTACATTCAAATATGCCAATTTTTGTACTATAAGTTTCATTCATCAATTATTATATTTTCCATTTAATATCATCAGCGTGCTAAGTACAAAATCGTAACAATGGGGTGTCTTTCATTGTTATATATATATATATATATATATATATATATATATATATATATATTATATATATATATATATATATATATATATATATATTATATATATATATATATATATATATATATATATATATATATATATATATATATATATATATATATATATATATATATATTAATATATATATATAAATGGCGACATCAATGTATGATAATTCGTATGTTTTTATACACTGCAATAAATTGTCCTAACAGATCGTTGGGACAAATAACAAAAATGTCACAACAAATTTTTTCAGATATTTTCTAATTAGAAAATAAATCGGTGAAGCGACTTTCTTATGCTTTACATGCCTTTCTTCTATTTAAAATTTAACTGTGACATTTATGCCACTTGTCCCAACGATTCGTTAGGACAATATTTTCAGTGCAGTAACATTTTTAGGTACTAATTTGGTTGCTTTAAGGTTTAATTTAATTCATATGAATAAATTTTGTCTTTATATTTTCAGTAGAGTAAAAAAAAAGACGCTCATTGGGTAATTATTATTATTATTATTATTATTATTATTATTATTATTATTATTATTATTATTATTATATATTATTATTATTATTATTATTATTATTATTATTATTATTATTATTATTATTATTATTATTATTATTATTATCTTTTCGTCTTTGTATTTCTTCCCTCTTTGTAGATCAAGTCTGCAACAACCTGTCATTTTTTTTCCGAGAGAAATTTAAAAATTAGGTTCATGTATATGTATATTTACATGGAGAAAAAAGAGAAGAGAATCCTGAATAATAATGAAAATAATGTAAAAAAGGAAAAAAATTAAATTAGAATTTTTTGCATATATATATATATATATATATATATATATATATATATATATATATATATATATATATATATATATATATATATATATATATATATATATATATATATATATATATATATATATATATATATATATATATATATATATATATATATATAAATTTGAGAGAGTGCAACGTAGTTTCCCGAATTTTATTAAAAAATCTTTGAAAAATTACGTGAAGAGCATTTTTGAATTGAAGTTAAATAAATGATTTAAAAAAAAAAGAAGTTTTAAAAATAAATAAACGAATGAAAAATGAAAAATGAAAAACTTTGGCGCGAAAACTTTGACTCAATTTTTGATTTGTTCAAACAATTCATTCTAAATAAAAGGAAATCATTTCGACAATTTTTTGTATTTCATAAATTAGGTATATATATATATATATATATATATAATATATATATATATAT
>SEYY01021157.1:47500-55000 GCA_009176605.1 Armadillidium nasatum
AAACAAATTTTGAACCTATTTATATGAAAATGAATGTCTACAAACTCATTGAAAATAACTAATTAGATATTTAATACTCTCTCAATTATTATACTCGTTGTTTGTAATAAAATAATAAGGCATTATTAACCTTACAGCGTTTAATTAAGTGACTAAGATGCACTTGAAGACGCTTTTGTAAAATTCAAATATATATTAGAAATTTTATATTTACTCTTTAATTATATAGTAGTATTAGGTAACACAAAATCATATATATATATATATATATATATATATATATATATATAATATATATATATATATATATATATATATATATATATATATATATATATTCTTCATGGGGAAGTTGTTCTACATCCCTATTTTACATAGTAGAGCTCATTGACAAAACGACATTCCGGTCACAAATTCTCGATGTGTAGCTTTTGACGTAGAGAGTTTTGGCAGGAGTGAAATTTGTGTAGGTTCAGTATATGGAGAACACCTTTCTTGGATATGCCTGTAGCACCACTATTATAATTCCATGAGCCTGATGGAGAGATCAATGTCGTTGCATATTGTTTACAGGTCGCCTTAGCTACAAGTTATATAATTCGAGGACACACACACACTTTCATCGTAGGTAAATCGATCCATAAAAGGACAGTGCCACGACGTTTGCATCCCAGGTTATCATTCCTCCTACTTGAGGATTGCCACATATATATTGTAACTTGCTGTGCCATACGTGTTGGTCATATCGAGTTTTTCTAAAGTAGTATATCTGTTCATAATAACAAGAGCGGGAACGACGCATGATGAGGTTTACTGTCTACGTTGAATGGTCAGTAATGTACGAGGTTACGATTAATCAAGGCTACTAATCCCAATATTTTCACAAAGTCGATGATATTAGGTTTGGTTCAGTTGATTAGCAGGTTCTGATCAGGTTTTCAGTTGATGTTTTCATATATATATATATATATATATATATATATATATATATATATATATATATATATATATATATATATATATATATATATATATATATATATATATATATATATATATATATATATATATATATACAGGGTATCCCTAAAGTTGGACACATAAAAAATGTTAGTAAATATAATTATTTTTCCCCCACATATTAAATGTATTTTTCGGAAGAAAGAATTGAACTGGTGATTCTCAGTGGACGTGAAAGATGGTCATATCGAAAAACAGGTTTGTTTTTCCACGGTAGCGAGGGTGGTTATAAAGTTCAATGAAACGAGCACTATCGTGGACAAACCCCGTTCTGGACGACAACGTGTCTCACACGAAACTAAAGAATGTGTCATTACTAAAATGTATATTTTTAGTAATGAAAACTGAATGAAAACAGTCATTTCACCGAAGATTCTAAGCTGTTCAGTGATGAAGTTTTGTTTTATGTGAATGGGGAGGTCAACAGACAATATGTTCGATACTGGTCGCAAAGCAATCCACATTTTGTTGATTATGCAAAACAGCAAGGAGTGCAAAAAAGTATTGTGTGGTGTAGTTTGTGGAAAGCTCATGTGTTGGAACTATTCTTCTTCGATGAATATGTAACTGGTGAGACCTATCTAGCCATGCTGAGGGATCTGTTAATGACTCAATTTGAAGGTTTAGGTAAAGGACTTCTTGACTGGTTTCAACAGGATGGCGCTCCTGCCCATTTCGTCAAGGTCGTAAGGGATTGGCTGAATTACAATTTTCGTAACGTGATAATTAGAAGACGTGGTAGTGTGGAGTAGTCTCTTCGGTCACCTAACCTTAGCCCCTTTGACTTTTTTTTCTGGGGTATGCAAACGAAGAAAGTGTACTCAATCAAAATCACAGATAAAACACACTCCATGAACGCATAAAGAGTAAGTGTGCTCAAATAGACCTCAATGTAGGTTTATTACATCGCGTTAACGTGAATTTTGCAAAGCGCATATACATATATATATATATAATATATATATATATATATATATATATATAATATATATATATAATATATATATATATATATATATATATATATATATATATATATATATATATATATATATATCACTCGTATATATAATTTTAGTGTCATATTTTTTTTTCTCTCTTTTCTTTTGTTATGGGTATCTATGGGTCAATATATGAGAAAGAAGAAATAAGAAGCAACTTATCCTAAACAAAAATAAAAAAAAAGAATAAAAAAAATTGGGGGTATTTTTTAGAATATCATTATAAAATCATTATTTTATCTCTAAATTCATTAATAAAAAAATTAATGAGAACTAAGTGAATCCTATTATTAAATGTTGAAGGTCGGAAGTAATGGAAATCAAATCTTGGAATTTATTACATTAATTAAAATGAAATTGGTTTAATTAATTTAAATGATTCATTTGAAAAGGATTCAAATAACCTTTCGAAATTAAATAATCGTATTGGGAGCCGGTTTAACAACCACCTATATATACTTCAATATTTGAACTGCGTATATATATATATATATATATATATATATATATATATATATATATATATATATATATATATATATATATATATATATATATATATATATATATATATATATATATATATATGGAACCGACCGGGGCCCCGGCCCCGGCCAACCCCGGCCATTTTTACTGACCCCGGCCCCGGCCAAAAATCAGGGAAAACCGGGGTTGCCGGCCGGGGTTAAAATGGCAAATTATACTTAAATTTTTTTTTTTTTTTAAATTTTCAGCCCATTCTGCTGAAACTTTCAGTTATATAGATTTTTTACCGGTAAGAAAAGTCCATTTCTAGCGTTTTTCCGAGTCTATTACGGTTAAAAGTTTTTTTTTTTTTTTTTTTTTTTTTTGAAATTTTACCCTTTTTTAATTGAATGGTAGTGCCAAACCACTTTTTAGAATGAGCTGAAATTGGATTATTTATTTAAAATTAAATGGGATACAAAAGTCTCTAATAGACTTTTGTTCCCATATAGGAAAGTTATAGAAAAAAATGTTAAAAAAAAAAAACAAAAAAAATAAAAAAAAAATTTTTTTGAACTAAAAAAATCCACCTTTTCAGACAAAATTAAAAAAAAAAAAATACAACTATGACATTTCCTATTTTTGGTGTGTATAGAGGAGGGGTGGGGCTACAAATTCCTCTGTGTACTTTATTCGATGACATTCGTTGGTTTTGAGATATAGCCTTCAAAAAGGTCCATTTTTGGCCAAATTTCAAAAATTCCCAAAGTTTGAGAGGCTATATCTCGCTTCAAACAAAAAGCATTTAAATATGCACTAAATAAATATTGTTGCCCTGCCCTCTTCTAAACAATATTCACAAATAAAAGAAAATAGTAGGTAGCGTTTTTTATAAATAATTTTTTCCTCCAGAAGGGTACGATTTTTGCAAATTTTTTTTCCAAGTGCTTATATAACTTTTTTCTAGACGTGATATCAAAAACCTATTCCCACCAATGCAAGAAATTGGGGCAAAGGTATTCAGCTAAATTTTCAGCTCATGTGGACCAGTGGTTTGATCCAGTTATTCATTTTTTTCAACTTTGGGTCCAAATAAGTTTCAAACCGTTATAGACTCAAAAAAGTGCTCGAAATCAACTCAGAACTTCGTTAAAAAATTCACATACTTTGAAAATTTCAGCTCAATCAGTCAAATAATAAAAAAAAAATTTCAAACAAAATATAAGAAAATTAAGATTTTTTTTTTCTGTTTCTTTTGACCGCTCCTTTTCTGCTAGTGAATGTTCATCTTTGTGTTTTGATTTTAGATACTCCAAAAAGATTTGGTTGAAATTTTTTTACTTGTAGCACCCGGAGGTTCTCTTCTAATTTTCTGACTGCAGATGTTAACATTTAGCTATTTCGAGCCTATCCTGAAACATTGTAAAGTATTCAAATACTGCAGAAGCTGATCATTTAGCCATATTGACTGAAAGTATAAACAAAATAATAATTTTTAAATAATGCAGCTAAATGATACAAGTTTGATACATGGCAATAAAATAACAATGATATGTATAAATACAGGCTAAATTGATAATTTTATATCTTATATTTTTTCAAACTTTACCTTAGGGTCTTACTTAAGTAAACCTGTTGAATCACTATTATGAATTAGAATATTTTTTTTTTTTAAATTTTTGTACTTTTTTTAAACTTTAACTATACAAAACTGTAATTTTTTTTTTTTTTTTTTTTGGAGAAAATGCATATAATCATTAATTTAAGTGAATGTTGGCTATTCTACTCCTTCCTTACAATTAAATAAACCTTATATTTAATTTTCTTAACCTTAAATTTCAGTGCTTTTGACCTCTTTACAAATTTTAGGAAACCCCGGCCAGAACCCCGGCCCCGGCCCCGGCCAAATTTGGGTGACCCCGGCCCCGGCCCCGGCCCCGGCCAAATTCCAACCCCGGTCGGTTCCTATATTATATATATAATATATATATATATATATATATATATATATATATATATATATATATATATATATATATATAATATATATATATATATATATATATTATATATATATATATATATATATATATATATATATATATATATATATATATATATATATATATATATATATATATATATATATATATATATATATATATATATATATATATATATATATATATATATATATATATATATATATATATATATATATATATATATATATAGAGAGAGAGAGAGAGAGAGAGAGAGAGAGAGAGAGAGAGAGAGAGAGAGAGAGAGAGAGAGCTCGAAACTTTTAAACTACATTTTTATATATTCAATATTAAATTTCCCCAAAAAATATAAGTAAAGAATAAAATTTTTTATAAAAATAAGGAAAAAAAAAATAAAAATGCAGAAATTGTAACATTTTAAAAATTATAACAAAAAGTTTCGAAACAAAAACTAGGTTTCGTTTTTCAAGCTCAAACGACAAAATGAAAGAAATATCAGAAAAAAGAAAAAAATTTCTAAATGGCTTCTCACGTGACTGCGTTATCATATCTCATCAACAAATTCTTTAAGAATTGGAAACTATTTTTTTAGAATATTAGTGAGAATGTCAATTGCAAAAGACTATTTAAATTTATATTCTTTGTTTTCTTAATTAAAAAAGATTCTGTCACGTTTCTCAATTAATCATTATTATTTATCTCCGCAATCATTGTTGTATCATTTACATTAATCCCGTGTCCCTCATGGCTCATGTGCCAAATGAATAATTTGTATCATCTGTACATAAACTATTTGTATGCTGATAAATTCTCCCTTCATAATCATTTGCTTTCCTTAACACACACACACACACACACACACACACACACACACACACACACACACACACACACACACACATATATATATATATATATATATATATATATATATATATATATATATATATATATATATATATATATATATATATATATATATATATATTATATATATATATATAGGGTGGATAAATTTTAAGGGCCGATGTTGATTTTGAATAAAACACAAATTACTTAGGAATTTATTGTCATTTCTTTTTATTATGATAATATGGTATGGTTCAATTATGTATGGAACAAAATATCGGCCAAATGGCCGCCGCGACCTCGGCGGCACACCTCCATCCGATGGTCCAAATTTTCGATGACGCTGAGGCATAATTGGGGTTCTATGCCGTTAATGTGCCGAATTATCTCATCCTTTAGCTCTTGAATTGTTGCTGGCTTATCGACGTACACCTTTTCTTTCAAATAACCCCAAAGAAAGAAGTCCAACGGTGTCAAATCACATGATCTTGGCGGCCAATTGACATCGCCACCACGTGAGATAACACGGCCATTGAATTTGTCGCGCAAAATAGCCATTGTTTCGTTAGCTGTGTGGCAAGTGGCACCGTCCTGTTGAAACTACATATCGTCCACATCCATACCTTCCAATTCGTGCCATAAAAAGTTCGTTATCATCTCACGATAGCGAACACCATTCACAGTAACTGCCTGACCGGCCTCATTTTGGAAAAAATACGGCCCGATGATGCCGCCAGCCCATAAACCACACCAAACAGTCACTCTTTGTGGGTGCATTGGTTTTTCGACAATCACTCTTGGATTAGCATTCGCCCAAATGCGGCAATTCTGCTTATTGACGAATCCACTGAGGTGAAAATGTGCCTCATCACTGAAGATGATTTTCCTCGAAAATTGATCATCCACTGTTGCCATTTCTTGCCACCATTCTGACCATTGACGACGTTTTGTATGGTCAAGAGGCTTTAGTTCTTGAGTCAATTGCACCTTGTAAGCGTTTAAATGCAAGTCTTTATGCATAATGTTCATCAACGACGAGCGTGAGAGGTGCAATTGTTGGGCACGACGACGAGTTGAAGTGGATGGCTCCTCAGCCACACTATCGCGAACAGCAGCAATATTTTCTGCAGTACGAGCTGTACGAGCATGCACTGGTCTTTTCAAATCTCCTACAGACCCGGTTTGCTCAAATTTTTCACGATTTTTCCGATTGTACGCACATTTGGACGATTAAATTGACCAAAAAAATCACGAAGTGCACGATATGCATTTTGATTTGAACGCCCATTTTCATAATAAGCCTGAATAACTTTAACACGTTGCTCCATTGTGTATCTTTCCATGGTTCAAATTGAGTAAGTCTGAAATTGAAAAAAGTCAAATGAAATGCAGTAAAAAACTTGACGTTTAGGTGTGGTTCACATTCAACATCGGCCCATACAATTTAACCACCCTTATATATATATATATATATTTATATATATTAAAAAATAGTAATTACGTAATTTTGCTATTCCCAAAACGTAGGCAGGAAAAATAGTCGACAGGTCAAAGGGCCGACATTTTTGAAAAAAATGTGTCGATCACTTTTCTTTTCAATTTCAATGTGTCGACGCTTTGGACACATGTGAAAAAAATGTGTCGGCTATTTGACTAACATCGTATTTTTTTTATATCGATACAATCGATATGTAAGCCTATTTTTTTTAATTTTATTTTAATAATTATGAATAAATTTTTTTTTATTTTTTAATATATTATTTTAGTAGATGATTTTAGTGGCTCTGCCACCCGTATCCCCCGACCCGTGAGTGATGATGATATATATCTATCGATTAATCGATATTGATTTATTGTCTCGACGATTTTTTTTTTTTTTTTTTTTTTTTGCACATCACCACCACTCACGGGCAAAACCCTATTCAAGGAGGGGGTGTTAAAAGAAAAATAATGAAAGATTTGGACGAGTAATAAAAAAAGTTGTCGGCCCTTTGACCTTACCAAAAAAGTTGTCGACCTTTTGGACAAGTATCAAAATTTTTTTAAAGGCGTGTTGGCCCCTTGACCTGTCGACTACTTTTCCTGTCTACGATTTGGCGTATTCCCCATTACAACCAGTTTTATACACTGCATCATTTTTATTTATTTAAAAAAGGGCTTTA
>SEYY01021157.1:60000-85124 GCA_009176605.1 Armadillidium nasatum
GTTGGAGTAGTTGGAATTAGAGCCAAAAGTTTGATCGAAAAGCTCATCTTCAGAAGAACAGAAGAAGGTTAAACGGCTGTATTGCCGTCGGGAGATCTGGAGTAAGGAAGAAGCAAGGTCAGCTTTGACATTTTAAAAAAGGCCAGAATCGTTGCACTTGCTTTGGAGAAAAGTTTTGGTTTTACGGAGAGTATATTTTGCACGATTTTAGAATGAAATATAAGATGCCCGAGTTTCTGGAGTTTGAAGGCGCCAGTGCTTCCTGATTGAGATAATAAGGGTGAAAAAATATGGTGTGCTGTCAGTACACTCAAGCTCCTTAGTTTTTGTTAAGAATAAAAGGTTGTTTAGAGGAGAAAAGGTTATGTTCATCAAAGTGGAATTTAGTATAAAAACTGCGATCGTTGCTGAAATTAATGAAGTAAGCAAACTTTGTGTAAAAACAGGCAGCCAATCCCGTGACAACCATTGGAAGTTATCAACTCTCATGTGTTAATCGGGTGATGGGGGAGGGGTAATTAAAGGACCATTGTTGGAACCCGTTCCTCTCGGCTTCTCTGTAACTGTGTGATTAAATTTTCTTTTTTATATTTTGTGTAAACATGTGTTGTGGAACGTTTCCAGTAACCTCTCTCTCTATCTATCTATCTATCTATTTATCTTTCTATCTATCTATCTATCTATCTATCTATCTATCTATCTATCTATCTATCTATCTATATGTCTATCTATATTTCTATCTGTATATAAAGGTTTTCGGAAAGTAATTGTGTTTTCTGATCAATATGAAATAGAGATTTTATCATCAACGCCAAAACCAAGATCGAATATGCGAAAATTGCCTACCGCTGTGTGTCAATCATAGTTATTTTGGTAATTAACCCTAAGTACAGTAGGATTAGAACTTTATGAAACAACATATCCGCCATTGCTTACTGTATGAGTTTCAAATTAAAAGTATCGGTACAGAAGCAATGAGCAGCATTTGTGAAATGTATCCTGATATAGTAAGAGATCGTATATGTTAACTGTGATTTCAAAGGTTTAATTAAAGATGGCAATTGTGACATATCCCCTACAAACCTCGTTTCGAAGTTCTAATCCTCCATGGACTTAATTACCGAGTTAACTATGTATAGTCTTAACAATATATATATATATATATATATATATATATATATATATATATATATATATATATATATATATATATATATATATATATATATATATATATATATATATATATATATATATATATATATATATATATATATATATATATATATATATATATATATATATATATATATATATATATATATATATATATATATATATATATATATATATATATATATATATATATATATATATATATATATATATATATATATATATATATATATATATATATATATGGCTCTATATACATACTGTATATTGAATTTTTTAATTTTTTTATCCTGTGAAAGAGCGTCTTATTGAGCGAGAAATTTGAAATCAGAAGGATGTTAATTAAATTTGAAAAAGGAATGAAAAATCATAAAAAAACGAACTTTTATTATATACAGTATAAGAGAGGCTTCTTTATTCCGATTCTTTATTCATTTTAATTTACTAATGTTTTTCTCTTTCCATTAGACTTTTTAATTATTGCCTTGATTATAAATATTATTTTTGTCAGAAAAATTATTATTATTATTATTATTATTATTATTATTATTATTATTATTATTATTATTATTATTATTATTATTATTGCTATTATTATTATTATTATTGCTATTATTATTGCTATTATTATTATCATTATTATCATTATTATCATTATTATTATTATTATTATTATGATTATTATTATTATTATTATTATTATTATTATTATTATTATTATTATTATCATCATCATCATTACCATCATCATCATCATCATCATTATTATTATTATTATTATTATTATTATTATTATTATTATTATTATTTACCTCATCAGCATTCGTTCTTGCATATAACCAAATTGCACTTATTAACTAACAACTTAAGAGTTTTAAATGAGTATTAGCTTCAGAAAGAACAGAACATTTATATTAAGAATAAACACTGAAAAATATTCTTTTATTCAAAGAAGTTAACTAAAATTCGATACAGTTAAAGCATAGCAAGATTGACAGGATTGTTCTTATTTATTGACGGGGATTTACAAATGCATCTTTATCGCTATCAGCTTTTCACTCCCATCGAACTCGCCAGAGACTTTTTAATTTAGTAAATTTAGTGTTTTCTTCACTAAAATTTTCTAATTTAAAATAACTTGATAATGGGTTTTAAATATTTTTACTTCATAAGATTTATGAAATCGTGATATATATATATATATATATATATATATATATATATATATATATATATATATATATATATATATATATATATATATATATATATATATATATATATATATATATATATATATATATATATATATATATATATATAGGGCCGACCGGGGCTCTGGCCGGGGTTGCCTAAAATTTGTAAAGAGGTCAAAAGCACTGAAATTTTAGATTAAGAAAATTAGATATAAATTATTTAGGGTTTATTTAATTATAAGGAAGGAGTAGAATAGCCAACATTCACTTAAATTAAAGATTATCTGCATTTTCTCCGGAAAAAAAATTTCAGAAAATTACAGATTTTATATAATAAAAGTTTAAAAAAAGTAAAAAAACTTTTGAATCTTTTTTTTTCTGTTTCACAATAGTGATTCAACAATCAACAGATTTATCTAGGTAAGGCCCTAAGGTAAAGTTTGAAAATATGCAAGATATAAAATTATCAATATAACCTGTATTTATACATATTGTTATTTTATTGATGTGTATCAAACTTGTATCATTTAACTACATTATTTCAAAATTATTATTTTGTTTATACTTTCAGTACATTTGGCTAAAAGATCATGCAGTATTGAAGTACTTTACAATGTTTCAGGATAGGCTTGAAATAGCTAAATATAACATCTGCAGTCAGGAAATTAGAAGAGGACCTCCGGGTGCCACAAGTAAAAATTTTTCAACTAAATCTTTATGGGGGCATCTACAATCAAAACACAAAGATGAACATTCACTAGCAGAAGAGGAGCGGTCAAAAGAAACAGAAAAGAAAATGAAAATATTGAAAAAGAAGGAAAAAATCTTAATTTTCTTATATTTTTTCGATTTAATCCACCATTAAAAAGTATAATTTGGGATTTTAACACCGACAGGCAAACCCCGATTTTCCCTGATTTTTAGCCGGGGCAGGGACCGGGGCCCCTGTTTGTCCATATATATATATATATACATATATATATATATATATATATATATATATATATATATATATATATATATATATATATATATATATATATATATATATATATATATATATATATATATATAGAAGAGCCAAAGGCGTTTGTGGAAACATGCAGAGTAGAATAAAAAAGTCCATCATGAATGTGTGAAAACAAATGGAAATCAGAAAAATAGTAGAATGGTATAATAAATTTTATTTACCATTGTAGCACATGAAGAATAAGCATAGCTGTTATAATTCCTTGGTTAGAATGATACAGTATATAGAAAACGGCGAGATTATGCAGAAAAACGAGTTTGAAAAAGGTTGAAAAGAGTCTATGAGAGTGAGAAAGTTAATACACTAAAAAAGCTTAGACCTCAAACTTTCAAGAGCTTTCTTCTTTTACGGACAAAGCAAAGCAAAGAACTGTAATGATGTGAAAGAAATCTAAAATAGTCTAATAACAACTAACTTCTTAGAAACTTGTTTACTAAGAAAAACTATATAACCCTTAAAAGAAGAGAAGGAAATTCCAAGAATGATTAAAGACATAAGTGAACTACCCTCTACCCCAGCACTTGACACTTCTGTAATAACACAAAAATAAACAAATGAAATATCTTTCCTTAATTAACAGCTCCATATAATAGGGATATGATACTTCAAGCTTTCCCTACGGAAATCTATGTTAAGAAAACGGACCAATAAACTAGAGTTTGCCTGCCCAGGCTCTTTACAGGACATCATTCACTTCCTTGAATATTAAGATAATTTAAACGATCCCCGAACCTTCGCAGTTCAAAGACAGATTAACAATATCTCTTCTGTCGAGGTCTCTGTTCGGCAAAAATTTCGGCATTACTTCAGGCCATCTACTTCTCATTGCAAAGGGGTGAGGCAGTTGGTCACAGAGGAAGAGTGATATATATATATATATATATATATATATATATATATATATATATATATATATATATATATATATATATATATATATATATATATATATATATATATATATTATATATATATATTCCAAATAGTTTCAAATTTTAATTGAATTTCTTGTTGTGTTATTAATTTTGAAATCTAATATGAAGTTAAAATTAGATTTAAATATATTCCATTTCGTAATATAAAGTAATAATATTTATTGCATGATGATTCAAAGCAGTTCGGATATATATTTTTTTTAATTAAACATTATAATATATTTTTAATAAATGGTTTAAAGCTAAGTTAGGAGAAAGATTTGCCTCAGTGGACGTTAGTTAAGAAACTAACACTTCTGTTTTTGTACTGAGAGTATTTAATGTAAGAAAAATGTACTTGTATATTTATATAACTTTCTCATCAATGTTAGGAATATCTTATTAGAGTATAAAGTGTTATAAACTGGGCTTTATATATATATATATATATATATATATATATATATATATATATATATATATATATATATATATATATATATATATATATATATATATATATATATATATATATATATATATATATATATATATATATATATATATATATATATATATATATATATATATATATATATATATATATATATATATATATATATATATATATATATATATATATATATATATATATATATATATATATATATATATATATATATATATATATATATATATATATATATATATATGGGATAAGAAAGAGTGAATAACGACAAATGGCTTGTCACCGAAGACTAATCGCTTGTCTTTTTTACTAAAATATTGTGATTTGTTTTGGAAGCGTCTTCTGTTATTGATTTTACAAATTCTGAACTTTAGTTATAATAAATTAATAAAATATTTTATTTTTAAAAGTAAAAAATAAAATCTAAAAAGGAATTTCAAAATAATGGAGGGACGAATTTAAAAATGTATTTATATTTTGACATTCTTTAGAATATATCTTTTAGAATTCAATGAAAACAATAAGTTTATATATATATATATATATATATATATATATATATATATATATATATATATATATATATATATATATATATATATATATATATATATATATATATATATATATATATATATATATATATATATATATATATCTACTGACTAAATAATTCTTCGAGTATCTAAACTCTAAAATAGAGCACATTCTTTCTCCTTTCTCCGAAATCATCATTTAAGGTGATTTCAACTTTCACCATCTCCAATGGATTTAACTAGTTCAAATGATCCAGCTGGTGAACTCGAATATCACTTTTCTATCCAGAACAACCTTTAGTTGGTACAACTCTCAGTTTTTTCCATGTCCATCTTGGTGATGAACTCAACATTCTTAATCATTTCATAACCTCTTATACTTCTCCTATACTATTAAACTCTTTCCTTCTCTGAGTTCATCCGATGATATTGTTACCTTTATATCTTGTACTGTCTCTTCAACTCAACCGTAAGAATGGCTCCAGGATTCGTTGTGAAAGCTTTTCGGATACTTCAGTGCTGTTTCCGTGGGAGGGGTCCCTCGAAATGTGCAGAGCGCATAATCGAGGTTTGGCTCTCCCCTGTCTGGAGTACTGGGAAGTATTGAAGGGACTTTTCACTAGGCGAAATATGTCAGTAGAAGTTCTGGATTATTTCCTTTTGAACCATCAGTGGAGTAGTGGTCAACACAACGGACTTCCATCTTTTGGGCCCGGGTTCGATTCCTCGAAATTAAAACATCATTAGCAGTTATAAAATTATAAATAATAATTCCACGGTTGATTTATCATAGTGGTTATCAAAATTATAACATTTGCACTGCGGTTTATACTCAGGATAGAACCTGGTCCATGTTGACGCTACGCCCAAGTTGTGGTCGGGGAAGTATTGAAGGGACTTTTCACTAGGCGAGATATGTCAGTAGAAGTTCTGGATTATTTCCTTTTGAACCATCAGTGGAGTAGTGGTCAACACAACGGACTTCCATCTTTTGGGCCCGGGTTCGATTCCTCGAAATTATAACATCATTAGCAGTTATAAAATTATAAATAATGATTCCACGGTTGATTTATCATAGTGGTTATCAAAATTATAACATTTGCACTGCGGTTTATACTCAGGATAGAACCTGGTCCATGTTGACGCTACGCCCAAGTTGTGGTCGGGGAAGTATTGAAGGGACTTTTCACTAGGCGAGATATGTCAGTAGAAGTTCTGGATTATTTCCTTTTGAACCATCAGTGGAGTAGTGGTCAACACAACGGACTTCCATCTTTTGGGCCCGGGTTCGATTCCTCGAAATTATAACATCATTAGCAGTTATAAAATTATATATATATATATATATATATATATATATATATATATATATATATATATATATATATATATATATATATATATATATATATATATATATATATATATATATATATATATATATATAATGGGTTCATCCGATCAGCTTATCTTCGTTTCTTGTTCTGTCTCTTCTAGTCTTCCGCAAGAACGGCCTCCGCCTTCTGCGAGGAAACGTTTCTGTCATTTCGGTTCCGCTAACTGGTTTGACTTTCGGTTGTAATTTTCTGATTTCCCATGGAGTGTGCAAAGCGCACAACTAAGGTGATTCACTTAGGAATGGAAATGTACATTCCATATTCTTTTTCTTCAACTAAACCTAACAAACCCCGATTTAACTCTACTTTTTCTCTTGCTATCCGCCGCATGGATGCTGCCTTCAGGGATTACCGTCGTCTTCAAACTCCAGAAACTCAATCAACTTATATTTTATCCCGGAATCGTGCAAAATCTATTCTTCGTGGCACCAAAAACTCTTTTCTCCATCGTAAATGTAATAATCTTTCTAGTTCAACTTCCTCTCGCCCTTTCTGGCAGTTTGCAAAAAATGTCAACTCTAACTTTGCTTCTTCTTCTTTCCCTCCTCTAGTTTCTTCTGACGGTAAAACTGCCGTTTTACCTTCTACTAATGCTGAACTTTTCGCTCAAACTTTTGCCTCTTACTTCTCCTTCAATTCCCCCCCCCAACCTCAACTTATTTATGAATAATATAATTATTCTTTCTAAAGATGTTATTTTTGCTCATTCTGAGCTTAGCATTAAGAAGGCGTATGGTTCTGATGGTATTCCTCCTGCGGTTCGCAAAACTTGTGTTTCTGAGCATCCATCTTGCTTTGGTAAGCTATTTCGTCTCTCTTTCTACGTGTCCTCATTCAGCCTGTGCCGAAGAAGGGGAACCACTCTCAACCCTCTAACTATCCTGATATTTCTTTAGCTTCCATTCTTTTTAAAGTTTTCGAATCTATCCTTAAAAAGAAGATTTAGAAACATCTTAATTCTTCTAATCTTATCTCTGATCGCCATTATGATTTTCGTAAAGAACGCTCTATTGGTGATATTCTTTCTCTTCTTTCTGACTCTTAGTCCTTCACTCGTCGGTGTTTCGATGAGTTTTTCGCTGTGGCGCTAGACATATCGAAAGCCTTCGATAGAGTCTGGAACAAAGCTTTAATTTCCAAACACCCTTTTTCGGAATCTATCCTTATCTCTGAGAACTTTTCTCTGATTTCCTTTCTGGTCGTTCAAGAGTAGCTGTTGTAGACAGTCACCGTTCTTCCTTTAAATCTATAAATAGTGGTGTTCGTCAAGGATCTGTCCTATCCCCAACTCTCTTTCTATTTTACATTAATGACCTCTCTAATACTTCATCACCTATCCACCCCTATGCTGATGAATCCACCCTTCATTACTTCTTCCACTTTGAAAGAAGTAATGAAGGGTAGATAGTACAGAGAGAGTGACGCAACAATACGACAGGTAGAAAGAGATTGGAGAGAGTTAATAAAAGCAAAAAAGTTTATAAGACGAAAAGCCCTAGAATTCACTTTTTCGAGAAGAGCTGTATGTGTGAAACCACCCCAGGTTTGAGAGGCGTATTCCATTCAGGGACGATCAACACCCTTATAAAGAGCTAGCAAATGGGGTGGCGTATAAAAATCACAAAGATGCCTAAGAACATCCAACCTCTTAGAAGCTTGTTTATCATTCCTCCCCGAGTTTTAAGGGAGTGTGCTTCTGAGCTAGCTCCGTCCTTCGTTCGTTCAACTTTTCTCTCTATGCCTCAATAATAGTACTTTCTCTCAGTGAAAGCGCGCAATAGTCCAACCTATTCCAAAGAAAGGTAGCCGCTCTAATTTATCTAACTGTCGGTATAGCTCTCACTTGTATTCTGTCTAAGATCTTTGAAACCCTTTTCAACTCTCATTTCTTGAATCATCTGGTATCTCATCCATTCTTTCTAATCATCAGTATATCTTTCTGCGTTCGAGATTTACTGGTGATATACTTTCCTATCTTACAGATTTATGGTCTTCTTCCTTTAGGGACCATGGGAAGACTTGTGTGGTGGCGCTTGACATATCTAAGGCATTTTACCGGGTATGGCATGCGTCACTGCTTTGCAAGCTCCCCTCCTTTGAGTTTACTCCTTCTCTTTGCTTACTTATGTTTAGCTTTCTTTCTAATCGTTCCATTTAGTTTGTTGTTGATGGGGCGACTTCTTCCTTTCCTTCCAATAGTGGTATTCCTCAGGGTACTGTCTTGTCTCCTACTCTATTCTTATATTCATTAATGATCTTCTCAGTTGTTCATCTAACCCTATCCATTCATATCCTGATGAACCAACCCTCCATTCTTCTACTAATTTTAAATCTACTCTTTCCTTTGCATTTAAAGTTGCCTCTCGTCTTCATCTTTCTGATGCCATTTTTGCTGATCTGGATAGAATTACCCGGTAGAGTCGTCTCAACCTTATGAATTTCAACTCTTTTAAAAACCTTCGGAAATCTCCCTCTCAAAGACTCCTCCTACGTTTTCTATTCGTTTCGATGGTTCTCAGTTATCTCTTGTTACCAATATAAACATCCTTGTCCTTCATATAAACAAAAAATGTCTTGGAAACCTCACATCACAATTGTTGCTAGAGCTGCCTCAAAAAAGTTGGGAGCCCGGTTTAGAATACAGAATTTTTTACTTCTTTGCAGTTACTCCAATTATACAAGGGCCTCATCCGCCGTTGTATTAAAGTACTACTCTCATATCTAGGATGACTCTGGTTTCACCCGTCTTTTGGATAGGGTTGAGTCAAAGACAAAAAGACATATAACCTATTCCGTTCTTTCTATTTCACTTGACCCTTTATCTTTGATACGTGATGATGTTTCCTTATCTTATTACTACTGGTACTACAGCGGTAAATGCTCGAGGAAGTTATCCACTCCTATACCTCCACCTTTATGACGTTCTTCTAGCACAAGGGGTGTATTGTCTGCACACAAATTTTGTGTGGACATAGGCAACTCCTGGCTTTTCTGCCATGGTGCCTCCTTCTTCCCTGATACCTCTGTTTTGTGGAACTCTCTTCCATCTTCTGTGTTTCCTGTCTAATTTGATCTCAATTTCTTAAAAACCCTCGTCTGTGCTGACCTACGAAATTTGCTTTAGGTGGAACTATATATATATATATATATATATATATATATATATATATATATATATATATATATATATATAATATATAATATATATATATATATATATATATATATATATAATATATATATATGTATATAGTGTCGTTTGAAATAGTTATCCAAAATATTAAAAAAACGTTTTCTGTAAAAAATAATATTTCATGCAATAACTTGCGTATAATTTTTATGTTTTTTAAAAGCAGTTTAAACCAATTAATAAATAAAAATAAAGTTTCTTTTTGTTATAGAAATAATTATTATTTATGTATAAAGATATAAACTATTAATTTAAAAAGAAAAACATTTAAAATATAATGTAAATTATATATATGGCTGTAACAGATTCTTAATGTACTTTTTACCGCTTTTTTTACTTTATGTTCGAGCCCAAAAAAATAATATTGCCGGGAAATTCGAAGGTAAAACCATTTAAAAAAAACTATTATAAAATGTAAAATATATTTCTTTCATGTTATATTATATTATATTTGCAATAAACAAATGTTTATGTTAAAAATTTCGATTTTAATGTATTTTAGTATGTAATATTTAAATATATTATAAAACAATATTTTCCACTTTAAATAAATAAAATTTTGTATATTATTTCAATATGAATTTATGAAACTTTAATAATGATAAGGTTGTAAGCAATATTTGCTAAAATTAAGAAACAAAAAAATAAAGAAAATAAAAGTGAAAAACAAATAATTTGTTAATTAATTGATCCTTTACATTTTAAAGATAATTTCAAAAAGTCATTAGCAAATATTGTTACAATCACTTTATCCAAGAAGCCAAAGAAGAAGCCGCCACTACAGCAGCAGAAAAAGACGTCCCAGAAGAAGAAGAAGTTCCAACACCTCTGCTCCCGAAAGGATACCCAGTTTGGCAGACCATTTGCCCTCGACTGAGGTTCCTCTTTGAAGCAGCCTTCCATCCGAGGCTACTGACGCTCCGCAGGCTTGAAGAAAAGTGGTGGCTACTACACGCCTATCAGTCGGCATTCCACAAGGGGATATTGAAAACACCCAGCCTCCTTATCTATCCCCCTTCTCGCCACAAAGTGTAGGGATCTCCTGCACCACATATTTGGTGGCACAAATAACGTCACCACATAATTGGTGACCCCTTCATATATATATATATATAATATATATATATTATATATATATATATATATATATATATATATATATATATATATATATATATATATATATATATATATATATAATATATAATATATATATATATATTTTTTATTTTAATTTTTTTTTTTTTTTTTTTTTTTTTTAATTATTATAATTACTAGTTTTAACAATTTAAAAATTTAAAATTTGTCTTTCAGAGTTGAAGTATTCATAATATGGGTCTCATTTTTCAATAAGCAATTATTGTAACTTATAATTATACTTCAAAGTAATTAATTTTGTTCTCTCTCTTTATATATATATATATAATATATAATATATATATATATATATATATATATATATATATATATATATATATATATATATATATATATATATATATATATATATATATATATATATATATATATATATATATATATATATATATATATATTATATATATATATATAATTATATTAATATATATTTTTTTTTTTTTTTTTTTTTTTTTTTTTTTTTTTTTTTTTTTTTTTTTTTTTTTTTTTTTTTTTTTTTTTTTTTTTTTTTTTTTTTTTTTTTTTTTTTTTTTTTTTTTTTTTTTTTTTTTTATTTTTTATTTTTATTTGGAATATTTTTTATTAATAAATTATTTTAATATATATATATATATATATATATATATATATATATATATATATATATATATATATATATATATATATATATATATATATATATATAATATATATATATATATATATATATATATATATATATATATATATATATATATATATATATATATATATATATATATATATATATATATATATATATATATATATATATATATATATATTCGCTTGCTATTAGAACTACATTTACCCCTTAAAATTCAAGATTAGGTTAAGTCGAACTAGTTTGTTAGGAAAAAAAGATGAAGGGAAAACATATGAACCATACATATATGAGATTTATAAAATATATTCCCGCCACTTTGGCTACATTTTAGGATTTTTCGGTACTTTTTTCGATTTTTAAAACTCGGTAAGTTTATTTCCATTTCGTTTCTTGGCTTTTTGAATATTTTTTTTCATCTTTTGGGGGGTCATGTTGTACAAATAATGAAAATATCGCTAAAATCGGTTGGAGTAGATATACTTTAAAAGATCCTTCTTAGGATAATTTTTTCAGTATATATATATATATATATATATATATATATATATATATATATATATATATATATATATATATATATATATATATATATATATATATATATATATATTGTCACTTTTGAATGAATTATTTTCAGATTTTAAGCTAAAGACATTGACATTTGTAAACGAACATTTCTAAATATATAAAAAGTTTAAATTTTTTTTGTGGAGCTCATAATATATATATATATATATATATATATATATATATATATATATATATATATATATATATATATATATATATATATATATATATATATATATATATATATGGCTGACGTGACGCCATATTCGGTGTTTAAAAGTGTGCAGGTCAAAGGAAGTTGGGGAAAACAGATAAATTGAGTGTGTTACCAGTAGAGTATATGTAAGATTGAGCATAGCGCTTAAGTCTGGGATCGGAGAGTTGGACAAAGAAAGGATGAGACTGTGTAGAAAGTCGTGTCGCACGAGCCCTTCTCATTGGAGAAGGTATACGACATGAGACTTCAGAAAAGCAATGTCTGTTGTAATAGCGATAGTATAGAGAGAGTGACGCAACAGTTCGACAGGATGGAAGAGATTGGAGAGAGTTAATAAGAGCCAAAAGAGTTTATAAGACGAAAAGCCCTAGACTCCACCTTTTCGAGAAGAGCTGTATGTGTGTAACCACCCCAGATGTGTGAGGCATACTCCATACAGGGGCGAACAATACCACTATAAAGAGAAAGCAATTGGGGTGGTGTACAAAAAAAAAACGAAGACACCTCAGGACACACAACCTCTTAGAAGTTTGTTTAGAAAGAGAAATAATACGATCTTTCCAAGAAAGATCACGAGAAAAAGAAACACCGAGAATATTAAGAACAGATGAAGGTTTGAGTTGAGTGTTTTCGAAGAAGATATAGTTGTGTGGAAGATTGTGTCGAGTAGAAAGGTGGAGGACTTGAGTTTTTGAGGCATTGAAAACGACCATGTTTTCTCTGCCCCAATTTGAAATACGAGAAAGAGCAGAGGTCACTTGCTCCAAGGCCATCCTTCTGGAATCTATTAACTGCTGCTCTTTCGCTATTGCTTTGAGTTTCGCCATTTTTTTATTTTGTTTTATAAAGGTAATGTAAGAATAAGCGCTTGTAAATTTGTTGGAAAATGTGAAGAAATGGGGTGTAAAGGTTGTGGGAGCATAGACACTCCAATATGAGGTGAGGGTACATTAGTAGACACCTCTGAGAAGGTGAAACGCAAAAAGGAGCTAACCAAAGGGCAACGGAGTGGAACGGAATGGTCTATCCCATTCTATCACTCCGCAGGTTATTCCCAATGGGGGGTACTTGCATAATATAATATATATATATATATATATATATATATATATATATATATATATATATATATATATATATATATATATATATATATATATATATATATATATATAACAAAAACAACGATGCACTAACCGCAACAAATTCCAACAAAATAAATACCTAAATGAAAATTAAATTTAAATAGGAGTTAGACCTTTCGTCGCAAATCCGTCCTCATCAGACTCTTACGAAATGCAAAACTGAAAAAAAGGCAAATAAAACAATAGAAAAATCCCCCCCCCCCCACCCCCCCCCAAAAAAAAAAAAAAATCGAAATTCCCAACCACTTTCTCTCTAGCTATTAAAATTTTATAATTTAGTTTGAAGAATTTGGATATTTTTTTTTTTTTTTTTTTTATTGTAGAAAATAAATAAATAAAAAAAATTTTTATTTATTTATTTATTTTATTTAAAATTTAACTTTATTCTTGCATTTTCATAGGAGTCTGATGAGGATGCATTTGCATCGAAAAAAAATTTTTTAAATTATTATTTGGGTAATATAATATATATATATATATATTATATATATATATATATATATATATATATATATATAATATATATATATATATATATATATATATATATATATATATATATATATATATATATATATATATATATAGTACTGAAATGAAAAAAAAGATATACTGTTGTCATCTTAAAAGAAAGCATCATACGCAGTAATTATTATTATTATTATTATTATTATTATTATTATTATTATTATTATTATTATTATTATTAGTATTATTATTATTATTATATTTTGGTATTTTTCAATACATCAATTTGTTATTATTTTTTTTAGGTAGTAATAGGGTGACAGTAGTACTGATAACAGTAGTACTGATAACAGTAGTAGTGGTAGTTGCAGCATAAGTAGAGATAGTATATTACAGAGCAGGAGTAAGTATCATAACTACATGGTGAAGACACTTAAGCTTAATTGCGTAATTATCATACTTACCCACCCATGTTCAATACTTGTTGACTGTTGTTTTTAAAATTCACTTATACCTGAATACTTGTTTTGCTCATTGCTCACTTGTTTCAGAATATATGTAGAATAAGTTTATATAAGAAGGAAAATTCAAGAAAGTGGTTGGGTCGTTTCACTTTATTAAGATTTTTTTTCGATACTTTTTATTTAATGAATTACAAATAAACATAACAATTGACATTTCTGTTATATAATACTTTATATTTTTAATATACATATAAAGTAATGTACACATAATGTCACACTGAAATTTCTCTTTCGTAAAAAGTTGCAAACTCTTTACAGTAAAACGCAAAATTTATGTACTTTACCGTATATATTCGAATTTTCACTAACAGTTTGTTTCGATACATTTTATTTAAAAAGTTACAAATAAACATAGCAATTAACATTTCTGTTATATAATACTTTATATTTTTAATATACATATAAAGTAATGTACACGTATTGTCACACTGAAATTTTCTCTTTCGTAAAATGTCAGTAAAACACAAAGTTTGTGTACTTTACCGTATATATTCAAATTTCTACTAAAATATATTTTAGAATAATGCTATATAAAAAATATATTTCATAGAGAACATCTAAATACGGCAGAAGCAAGAAACAAACTGATATTGTTCATTCAATCACAAGGTATTTAAACATTGCTCAATAATAAGCCCAGCCCCCTTTTTCGAGAAACGATGTTTATCAATACTTTACATATATATTCCATTTATTCGGTTGTTTATTAAATTACCAGGTATATATTTTACTGAATTTTTACCTTTTTCTTGACACTGATAAATAGAAACATATACTCATCCTGAACAGAACTCCATATCCTAAGCATCTCACCATTCACAATACCTTCATATTATTATTATTATTACTATTATTATTATTATTATTATTATTATTATTATTATTATTATTATTATTATTTTATTATTGTCTTATTATTCTTATTGTCCTTATTATTTTTATTGAAATTTTATTGAAATATTTATTACAACTTATTATTATTGAATTTTATTAAAATTATATTACAACTTATTTTATTACTACTACTATTATCATAACTATATTATCACTATTTTATCACTGGTGTATAATAGAAATTGTTATCATATAGTTGCCATTATTATTATGATTTTGATTATTATTATTATTATATTATTATTATTATTATTATTATTATTATTATTATTATTATTTTATTACTATTATTAGTACTATTATTATTATACAAATACTTGAAATAAAATATCATCATTACTATTATTATTACTAGAATTATTGTAGCAAACTTCAAATTTAACAACTTTGTTACTGTTGCTTGCATGATCAATATATCTAGAATTTCGTTACTCTAGAAGTAACCTATCCTAACATGTAATTATCAAATTTATATGTATTAAACTTTGGGGCTCAAAGGAAACGGCAGAGTTTTCCCCTAGCAGCCCCTTTTCAGAGAACTGGACTTTATTATTATTATTATTATTATTATTATTATTATTATTATTATTATTATTATTATTATTATTATTATTATTATTATTGTTACCTATTATCCTTATTATTGTATTTAACAGTACAGGACCTTTTGTACAAAAAGTACAAACTTTTATTTGTACTTTTTTCTGAATAAACTGTTCGAATTGAATTGAATTATTATTATTATTATTATTATTATTATTATTATTATTATTATTATTATTATTTTCTTTATTATTTATTTTCTTTTGGTTCTTACTGATTTTACTTAATTCATATTTGAAGTAAATTCTTCAGTAGAGGTATGTGGCCGTTAAGGTTAAGTTTAAGCCTAAAAGAAGGCAACACTGGCGCATAGACGTAAGATAGGAACAGGTGGCCGTTAGGCCTAAAAGCCTAAACTTGATCCTAACGGCCATCTGTTTATATCTTAGGTCTAATGCGCAGGCCTTACTTTATTTTAGACTTAAGCTAAACACTAACAGCCTCATATCTCTACTGAAGACTTTTCTTGTAGCATTAAATAGGAACTTTAAGAAATTAATAATAATAATAATAATAATAATAATAATAATAATAATAATAATAATAATAATAATAATAATAAAGAATACTAAGAAGGGCGTTTAACAATGATGGGAATGTACCCTTAGCGTAGTTTGAAATTCCATCGCTTGAGATACAAGTATTTTTAACGGGGCATTGGGTTCCCACCTTCAGCGTAGCACTTTAAATTGACTACGCATCGTTGAAAACAGGAAGCGTTCCTGTCTGTTGACTTGTGTAGACTTAACCATCATGGAGAGAGTGGTTGGGGATGTGTAGTTGAGTTGCATTTTATATTTTTCTGCTAGTCTTTCTTTTTATTATTTTTATTCATTTTATTTATTTTTATTTATTATGTATTTTTAATTATTTTTATTGATCTTTATTTTTTTATTTTTTTAATTAATTTTTAAATAAATTTTTAATTAAATTTTAAAATAAAAATTTTAAAAAAAAAAAAAATTTTTATTTATTTTTTTAATTTTTTTTATAATTGCAAATAGATTTTTATTTCTTTTTTAATAATCTAAATAGGATGAAGAATAATAAGAGAGAGAGAGAGAGAGAGAGAGAGAGAGAGAGAGAGAGAGAGAGAGAGAGAGAGAGAGAGAGAGAGAGAGAGATGATAGTGTGTTTATGTCTAAGAGAATAGGCTGTATTCATTGATATCTGTATTGAAGTTTAAGCAAAGTAAGTATTACTTCTACTACCTCTAATGATACTAATACTGCTACTACAATAATAATAATAATAATAATAATAATAATAATAATAATAATAATAATAATAATAATAATAATAATAATAATAATAATAATAATAATAATTAATAATAATAAAAATAATAATAATAATAATAATAATAATAATAATAATAATAATAATAATAATAATAATAATAATAATAAACGCTGAATAGGAAAAATATTATTTAAGACTAATAAGTTTGAGGAAGAGAAAAATGAGTATGTATTTGTGTTTGTAAGTGATTTGCTGTTTTTGATGGGTAAAGAAATGTTAAGAACTTAATTGCAGGAATAAAAAAAAAACTGAATCCTTTAGTGATATAATCCTGAGTGAATAAAAATTCCGCGAACAGACGTATTGTTTACGTTCAATTTTTTTGAATTTCGTCTTTGACTTCGTCGGAGAACATGTCTGCGGTTCTCATTTGTCGTAACAGTTACTGGTCGACCACACCTCCCTTTGTGTTAACACAGTACCCTAAAAGACTAACGAAATTTCGTAACAGTAGACAGCATAACTGAGTTAATTGTTGCAGACCTATGAAATCTCTATCGGAATTGTTATGAAACCCTTTTCAAACTCGGTTTACCTTCACGATCATATGAGCTAAAATGATACTCAATTATGGAATAACTCTTCTGCAGACCACAATTTCCTTAACACAGATGGTTACACTTTCACTGACAGAAATGCCTCGTTAGAGATGAGTGAGTTTCAGTACTGTATATATATATATATATATATATATATATATATATATATATATATATATATATATATATATATATATATATATATATATATATATATATATATATATATATATATATATATATATATATATATATATATATATATATATATATATATATATATATATATATATATATATATATAATATATAATATATATATATATATATATATATATATATATAATATATATATAATATATATATATATATATATATATATATATATAGACATATGAAAATTTAGAACTGTATTTGTTAATAATCTTAGAAATATAAATAAAAATTAAAATTACAAACTTATTAGAAAACATTTTTTTTTTTTAAATATAAAATTTAATAAAGTTAATTAAGTGGATTTAAAATTCAAAGAATGACATTTTTGAATCTTTATTCAAGAGAAGATAAAATCCTCATTTAAAAATCATCGTTGAAAACCGACATTAATCTTATCCTTTAATGTTATTTCACACAATCCTCATTCAGAGAAGAATCCTCATGTCAAACAGGAAGAATTTTAAAAGGATTCAAAAGAAGAAAAGTGTTTGCACGAATGTTACCAAATTAAAGATAATAAAGATAAAGAAGGAAGGTCATTTTCCTTTTAAAACAATTTAACCTTTCCCAATACTGTGAATGATGTCTAAAACGACAGCGAAAATGTTAAAAAAATTTATAACGAAGAGCCTGAAAATATTATCAGAAAGTTAGTTATTATTTTAAACGGAAATTGTACCACATACAAATATCGAATATAAACAAACAAATTTGAATTCTAAAATAGAATTAAACATTGGTTGAAGATCGCAAGTTTGAAACATGTTATTCCAACAAAACGCCTGAATTATAGCTATTGTTTTTCCATTTATTAATTGGTAAAGTATAAAAAATAGGATAGTCACATAATAAGAGGCTATTAATGACATTCGACATCAGTTAATTTTAACCTGCTAGGGATTGTATATCTTTATTTATGTCAAATATAATTTATAATGATTACGTATTCATGCTTTTAAAAAGCTTTAAAAATGCTTAAACCTTTCTTTTACATGTTTAAAAGGTAAAAACAAAATCACTCCACAAAAGTTAATTGAAATAAATGGTAGAGAAAAACTTCATCAGAACATCAACGTAAAAATATCCTTTGAAATAAAACTTTCGTAATTCCAGTTCAGTGTTAATTTTATACTTAAATTTAATTGTAATTGATATACAATGAACTCTCTCAGAAATTATAAAAGAAAAAATCTTTTAAAAGAGGAAATAAACTTTCTTTACTTTCTTTGAATTCTTTCAACTTTCGATTTCTTTTAGAGCAAATTTCAGTGAGGTTGGAAATCTTGTTTTACAGGTTTAGAAACTAATATATATATATATATATATATATATATTATATATATATATATATATATATATATATATATATATATAATATATATATATATATATATATATATATATATATATATATATATATATATATATATATTATATATATATATATATATATTAATTATATATATATATATATATATATATATATATATAATATATATATATATATATTATATATATATATATATATATATATAGCAACTGTCTGTCGTCGAGAGTGGATGGAAAAATGGTGGAGTACAGAGGGGAAGAAGATAAGTTATGAACATCATAAGGAAGATAAAAGAGAGGAGAAGAGAAGAGGAAAAAAAAAAGGGCTACTGTATATAAGGCTATGAGATCATCTTCCTAATAAGATTGCATAGTTTGTTTAGTTCATGCTCGAAGAATGAAATTGACCAAAGTTAATAAAAGGAAAAATTCTTTTAAGAAGTTTAATAAAAATTTTAAAATATGTGGTGAAGCTACACATCTTTTGTTATTACGTACTTTCGGCAGTTAAATGGAAATTTAAATATTAAAAGGAAAAAATGATTTTAGGTATATTTAACTTTGGTCGACTAAGGATGGTGGCTATTTCGAGGCAGTCAGGACAAATGAAGAATAGTTCTTCGCATGGTTATAGAGGATGGTAACCCTTTATAACCAGTTTTTCTCTTTTACCACGTACGGTTGCAGGTATATGTATAATTTCTGCAGCCGACACCATCCTGCATCATGCGGAATATGGTGTAGAGCATAATATATATATATATATATATATATATAATATATATATATATAATATATATATATATATATATATATATATATATATATATATATATATATATATATATATATATATATATATATATGATGGCATTCGCATCCGCATCCGCATCCGCATCCGCATTTTCGAAAATCCAACATCCGCACCCGCATCCACATCCGCACTTTCAAAAATTCAACATCCGCATCCGCATCCGCATCCGCACATCCGCAATTAGAAAATATGACATCCGATCCATCACTAATATATATATATATATATATATATATATATATATATATATATATATATATATATATATATATATATAATTATATATATATATATATATATATATATATATATATATATATATATATATATATATATATATATATATATATATAATTATATATATATATATATATATATATATATATATATATATATATATATATATATAATATATATGCGAATTGTAGATCAAGAGTGAGGGTGAAGAGAGAACTATCGGATTGGTTTAGCATAGGAGTGGGATTGAGACAGGGGTTTGTAATATCTCCATGTTATTTAATCTATTGATGAATGGTTTACTTAGAAAAATGGAGAGAGAAGGGAAGAGTATTACGTTGAGAAATATGGAGGGTGAATGTGAAGTGAATGTTTTACTTTTTGCAGATGATGCGGCATGTGTTGGTGGCAGAATCTGGAGAAAAGATGAGAATACTTGTGAGAGAGTTTGAAGGGAAATGTGCAAACACGAGATTGAAATTCAATCCAGCGAAGAATAAAGTTATGAGGATTGGAGGTGGGGATGAGGAAATGTGGAGGGAGGAATTGGTTTTTAGAAGTGTGAGAATGGAAACTTGAGGAGGTGAATGAATTCAAATATCTAGTAATGTTGGGTGGAAGGTAAGGGTGGGACGGAAAAAGGAATAAAGAACAGAGTGGTAGAAGGAATGAAAGTATTGGGGGCCTAAGAAAAGTATGGAAGAAAGGAAAAATTTCGAAAGAAATAAAGATAAGAATGTTTGAATGTATGTGTTCACCTTCTGTATTGTATGGGTGTGAAACATAGATGATAAGTGTTCGGTCGAGAAAAAGTTTCAATGTCTTTGGGATGAAAGATTTGAGAGCGATAAATAAATTGAGAAGGATTGATAGGATTAGAAATGAAAGAATAAGGGAGATGTGTAAATGGAAGAAGGGTGTAATTGTTAGAGAGGAGGAGGATGTGCTAAAATGGTTTGGACATATGTGAAGAATGAATGAGGACAAAATGGTTGACAAGGTGCTTAGATTCCATGTGGATAGAGGTAGGGATAGGGAAAGGCTGAAGTGGAGATGGATGGATGGAGTGAGAGAGATTTTGATGGAGGGAATTTGAGTTTAGAAGAGGGTAGAAGATTTGTAGAGACAGAGAGAGATTAAGGGCGGTGGTGAAAGAGGTTGAAAGGGGTTGGTTGTAAGGGAATTGTGGCGGGCACCACCCCACGAAAGTGGGAAAGGTGATAATGAAATATATATACATATATATATATATATATATATATATATATATATATATATATATATATATATTATATATATATATATATATATATATATATATATATATATATATATATATTAGTGATGGCATACGCATTCGCATCCTCATCAAAATTAACACATCCGCATCCGCATCCGCATCCGCACTTTCGAAAATTCAACATCCGCATCCATCCGCATCCGCATCCGCACTTTCGAAAATTCAACATCCGCATCCGCATCCGCTCTTCTCCAAAATTCGATCATCCAAATTAGAAAATAAGGACATCCGATTTCGTCACTATATATATATATATATATATTATATAATTATATATTATATATATATATATATATATATATATATATATATATATATATATATATAAGTAGTAAGTGACGCGACTTTGATTGGAAAAAATTGTCTAACAGTCTTTTCTGCAATTGCACGCGAGTACCCGCGGGGGCCCCGTGAATCTCCCAAAAATGGTATCAGGAAGTTGCCTGAGTTTGCAAAATCACTGCGTTCACCTCACTCTCTTTCCTGACCATTTTCTTTCGCGGTTCAGTCCGTCTGAAATTGATTCGAAATTGGGGTCTGGGGGGTCCGTGAACCGTCAAAGAAAATGTCAGGAAGGTCCCTGAGAATGCAGGGTTGCATGCAAATGAAGAAACGACCGTTAGGGACAGGTTGCCAGATTTTTCGAAAAGTAGCTAAATCTGGCACCAGCCGAAAGCGCCATATATATACTACTCACGCGATGCTGCAATCTCAGGTTCCTTCCTGATCTTTTTTTGTCGGTTCAAGGACCCCCCACCGACCCCTTTCCCGATTCGAGCCAATTTCAACCGGATTGAACCTTAAAAACACTCAGGAAAGAGAGTGAGGTGAACGAAGCAATTCTGCAAACTTAGGTACCTTCCTGATATCGATTTTGGGGAGTTCAGGGAGACTCACAGGGACCCCTTCCCCCGACTTGAGTCCAATTTTGATGGACTAAACCCCAAAACGGTATCAGAAAAGTGTGTGAGGTTGATTCGACCGGAGTGATTTGCAATTGCAAATCAAAATCCCGTTAGTTTTTTTTTTCCAGGCAAACTCGAGTGCCTTACTACTTCTGATATATATAGAGATTTTCTACAGAAATTATGAGTAGTGACATCTTGCTGTTATAACTAGAACTACAATTTAGAAATGTGAAGTCATCCACACGCGTTGAATTTAGGAAAGAGTTTTTTCAATCGAAAAAACTTAATTTCGGTAACTTTATAATAGGTAAAATTTTCATACACTCTAAGACGAAATCGAATTACCCGAGAAACTGAAGAAATGATTGTTTCTGCATTACAATTTAAGAGCTCTAAATTTCAAGTACTTGAATTTTGCATATCTGTCCATGTTCTCACATATGCTTTTTAAAATCAATGCTCTGAAGATACTACAGGATGTCTCATTAGCTTTAGGCCTTTGATATGCTTTTATAGATATCAAAGTACTGATTGTGAGCTAATAAATTTTTATATGAACATTTTGAATGAGTTTGTAAATCATTTTGATGACGAGGAACACCGTGCTGGCTATTTTCAGCAGGATGACATCACTTGCCACACGTCCAACATCAATATGTAGGAATTTGAGTCCTTCTTTGAAGATGGGGTCACTTCCAAGGGATTTTGGTTACTAAGGTCTCCTGACCTTGCCCTGCCGGTCGAATTTCTTTCTTATGGGGTATGCTGAAAGGCAAAATGTATCGCAACAAGCTACGTACTCTCATGCAGTTAAAAGACAACATTCGTGATGCAATTGACGCTGTGACTCCTAATATGTTTGCGGCAACCTTTCGTAACATGGAAAAACGTGTGCAGGGATGCCTTAATTCTAATGGCAATCACTTCCAAAACTTGTTGTGATGTCAGCACGATTTTCACAAACCACTGTTTGTTAACTTATGACCACTAATGCGATACCTGTGAGCTCATATCTGGGTTGGAAAACGAGTAGTACACCCTGTATTATGCTATATATATTGAAATTACAGGTGTTTAAACATTTGAATAAAGAATAGAGGAAAGACAATTTAATTCTCCGATATTATAAAATTGTTAAATTTATTAAAATAAAGAAAATTTTTAAAATATCCTTTTTCACTTTCATCGTCATCGTCAAAAAATTCTTAATCGTTTCATCACTTATATATATATATATATATATATATATATATATATATATATATATACATATATATATATATATATATAGATATATATATTCCACCATTCCGATGCAGGGTGGAGTCAATTGCAGAAATTTGACATTCCTGCAATTGTACATGGGAATAAAACCTGGTTGAAAGGGTTCCCAGTCCTTAAAACCATGCAAAGAGCTAATCTTCATTTGACTCGACTGCGACGAAATCATCATTCATTATTGACCAAGTGTTATTTCTAATTTTTTTATTATTATTTTCTTTTGGTTCTTACTGATTTTACTTAATTCATATTTGAAGTAAATTCTTCAGTAGAGGTATGTGCCGTTAAGGTTAAGTTTAAGTCTAAAAGAAGGCAACACTGGCGCATAGACTTAAGATAGGAACAGGTGGCCGCTAGGCCTAAAAGCCTAAACTTGATCCTAACGGCCATCTGTTCATATCTTAGGTCTAATGCGCAGGCCTTACTTTATTTTAGACTTAAGCTAAACACTAACAGCCTCATATCTCTACTGAAGACTTTTCTTGTAGCATTAAATAGGAACTTTAAGAAAATAAATAATAATAATAATAATAATAATAATAATAATAATAATAATAATAATAATAAAGAATACTAAGAAGGGCGTTTAACAATGATGGGGATGTACCCTTATCGTAGTTTGAAATTCCATCGCTTGAGATACAAGTATTTTTAACGGGGCATTGGGTTCCCACCTTCAGCGTAGCACTTTAAATTGACTACGCATCGTTGAAAACAGGAAGCGTTCCTGTCTGTTGACTTGTGTAGACTTAACCATCATGGAGAGAGTGGTTGGGGATGTGTAGTTGAATTGCATTTTATATTTTTCTGCTAGTCTTTCTTTTTATTATTTTTATTCATTTTATTTATTTTTATTTATTATGTATTTTTAATTATTTTTATTGATCTTTATTTACTTTTATTTTTTTAATTAATTTTAATAAATTTTTATTTATTTCATTAAATTTTTATTATTTTTAGTAAATTTTTATTTATTTTTTAATTTTTTAATAATTGCAAATAGATTTTTATTTCTTTTTTAATAATCTAAATAGGATGAAGAATAATAAGAGAGAGAGAGAGAGAGAGAGAGAGAGAGAGAGAGAGA
>SEYY01021158.1:0-2500 GCA_009176605.1 Armadillidium nasatum
ACATTTCAACAAAGTAATCCACAGAAATTATTTCCAAATATTTTCATAACAATAACCAATATAACGAATATATATATATATATATATATATATATATATATATATATATATATATATATATATATATATATATATATATATATATATATATATATATATATATATATATATATATAACAGGCATGTAGCCAACAATACATTGATAGCGCGTGCATTTAATAAATTTCTGCATCATCTTCAGGTTACCCACGAGCCAAAGTTCATCTTCTCAAACACCTCTACCGCTCCCATACATTCATTCATTTGCAAAACCTGCTGAAGATGCCTCTACTCCAGGTATTCTCAATCTTTTGAGGTGGTCTATGCCCCCTTCTTTTTATACAATTGCATGAGTGATGAAGTCATACCTCAACCATCCAAATAATATATATATATATATATATATATATATATATATATATATATATATATATATATATATATATATATATATATATATATATATATATATATATATATATATATATATATATATATATATATTATTATTATTATTATTATTATTTTGAAGGTTGAAGGCGTTTGCATACGGTCCCCAGATTGAGAATCCCTGCTCTACTCCAACTGAAGGAGAAAATTTATATTTCATCTCACAAAATAATAATAATAATAATAATAATAATAATAATAATATTGCATAATATTCACATGTATCATAAGACCTCAAAAGGTATAAAAAATGTATGCACAAAAAAAAAAAAAAAAAAAAAAAAAAGTTGATTTTTTTTTTTTTTTTTTTTTTTACAGGTAATTTTTTTTATTATATATTTATATTACAACGCATAATATATATATATATATATATATATATATATATATATATATATATATATATATATATATATATATATATATATATATATATATATATATATATATATATATATATTCCAAGTAACTAACCTTGGAATAAATATAATAAAAAATAAACCTAAGCAATGATATAATTTAATAAATGAATATTTATAAACAAAATTGGGTCCGGTCTATTGGAGTGCTTTTAAAGTTCACTTTGCTGGGTCCTCCCGTTAATAAAAATTTTAATTAACAATCGAATTTAATCGCGAAGGAGGGTAAAATTAGGGGGTATAGGGGGTGGAGGGCTTGAAATTTTCATTAAAGGAACATAATTCAGTCGTCAATCGGGAGGGGTGGTGGAGGGGCACCCCAACCATCTAAATGATATTCCAAAATTTATAATTTATAGAAAAAGATTAAGGGTTCTACTAAGATACTTTAATATTTTACCGATTTAAATTTTCTTTATTGAGGAAATTTAAAAAAGAAAAATAAATAAATAAAATGGTTTCCATTACTTATAAGAAAAGGAATTATTATCATTAATATTATCTACGTGGGCACAATTGGGGTTTCCCGGTTTTCTCCATATAAAATAAAATAAAATAAAATAAATATATATATATATATATATATATATATATATATATATATATATATATATATATATATATATATATATATATATATATATATATATATATATATATATATATATGTGTGTGTGTGTGTGTGTGTGTGTGTGTGTGTGTGTGTGTGTGTGTGTGTTCTCGTGATACAACCAGACATATTTTTGTAAAATTTATTTCAAACACCAATATAGAGAACAGGCAACTGGGGTGACGCAAAAAATCACGAAGGGCCCTCAGAACACCCAAACTCTTAGAAGTTTGTTTAGAAAGAGAAAGTAATGTGATCCTTCCAAGAAGATTACGAGAAAAAGAAACACTGAGAATATTGAAGGTAGATGAGGGTTTGAGTCGGGTGTTTTCGAAGAAGATGTTATAGTTATGTGGATGGTTTTGTCGAGTAGAAAGATGGAGGAATTGGGTTTTTGAGGCATTGAAGACGACCCTATTTTCTGTTCCTTTTCGAAATAAGAGAAAGATCAGAGGTCAGTTGCTCCAAGGCCACCCTTCTTACGTCAATTAACTGCTGTTAAGAATGGCGTTTTTTTCAAAGTGAAAAGAGTAATGAAGGGTGAATTCATCGGCATAGGAGTGGGTAGGTGATAACTTAATAGAGAGAAGGTCATTTTATGAAAAGTAGAAAAAGAATTGAGAATAGGACAATCCCTGAGAAACACCACTATTTATATATTTAAAAGAAGAACGGTGGCCGTCTACAACAACATCTGCTACAGAAAGACCCGAAGTAGTAGAGAGACAAAAACGAAATAGTTTACCAAGGCAGGGTGCAAGCTCGGAAGCACAAGTTTTGAGAACACACTGAGGAAAACCATCGGGACCATACGCCTTCTTAGTATTAAGCTCAGAGAGAGCAGAAATGACGTCTTTAGAAGAAATTATAATTTTAGACATAAATGAGTTGGAGGGGGTTGAGGAGAGAAGGAGGAACAGCTCCGGAAACGTCTAAAGTTGAATTAGAGACAAAAGTTTGAGCGAAAAGTTCAGCTTTAGAA
>SEYY01021158.1:7500-27500 GCA_009176605.1 Armadillidium nasatum
AGTCGGGTGCAGAGGATGAGCAGTTCAACCTGATGTAATGTAATTGCTGAAAAAGATCTTCACATCACTAATTTTCATAAAGAGATCCAAAAATGGGGTAACAATTTGTTATTGGAGAAGTCCTATTGTGTCCATAGGAATGCGATTATTTTATTTTGTTTTAAGGATGCGATATCTGCATTCTCTGGCCTTAATTGAAAGAAGGCATTTGGTATGATAGTTTTAATTAAGCAGTTCTCAAAACTTGCATTTCTAAGTTTGCAGTTTGCCTTGGTAAACTAATTTATTTCTGCCTATCAACATCAACCTTTGTTAATGAAAAAGGCAGCAATCAGTTAGCATTTACCAAGAAGGGTCTTTCAACCCTTTAACTATCATCCTATTGTTTGAATTCCATTTTTTCTCAAGCTTTCAAATCTATGCTTAATTAACAATGATATGGAAACATATTGAATCTTTTAATTTTAACTCAGATTATGAGTAGAGCATGATTGGAAATCTTCCCCCATCTCTTTGACTCTTGAATCTTTTCTTCAATATATCATTGAAAATTCTGGTATGGTATTAAACATATTGGAAGCTTTTTAACTGGTCTTAACAAAGCTTTGTTTTCTAACTTCCCCCTTCCAGAATTTAATTTTGTTTTCTAAACATTCTCTTTCTAGAATTTAACCTCTCCATAATGTTTCTGATTTCCTTTAAAGTCATTTTATAGTAGTAGTTGTAGACATTGTTCATTCTTTTAATGTATCAATAAAGGTGTTCCCTAGGGTTGTCCAATTCCAGCTCTTTTTCTACTTTTCATCAATGATATCTTTGTCATTTATCATCTATTTATTCTTATGTCAATATCTTGAACAGTCATTACTGCTTTCATTAAAAGATGTGTCCAACCCAAAAGCAAATATATAACGCTTAGAGGGTCTTGTAGCATCATACCTCAGACCTACCTTTATTTCCAATTAAGGCAGAAAAATAAAAGTTTTTTTTTAATGCTCCAAAAACTTTTACTTTATAATCTTCCACATAACTACATCAAAATCGTTGAAAACATATAATAACTCAATTTTTTGTGTCCTTAATTAATATTTTTTTGCTACTTTCCTTTATTCTTTCTAGGAAGGATCATACTGTTTCTCTCACCAAACAAATTTCTAAGAGGCTGGGTGTTCTTAGTATAAAACATTTGTTTTATGGACATTTTATGGATGTTATTTTAATAAGCAATCATCAGGCATATGAATGGAAAAGTATACACATACAGCTCTTCTTAAAAAGGTGGGTTTTAGAGTGTTTTCTTTTTATCAACTTTCCCACTCTATTCAACTCTCTGCAATCTCTTTCTGACTGACAATTTTTTATTTTTTTAATACTTATACTCTCATTATTACAATACACAAGCCCAAGTACTCTTCTTTTCAACTTTCACAATCTCATTTCTTATATAATTTGTCTCTCCATCCTCATTTTAGTTGACTATTATATAATTATAACTACTTAATACTTTTCTCTTTGGCTGAGACAGTCTGAATAACCTAATTGTAATTGTAGCTTCTTCAATCTCCCTTAATTTGTTCTTATAAGAGGAGGATTTCGACTGTTACATGAAAAACAAAAAAAAAAATATAACAAAAAACTTTCATGATTTTTGAATATGGGCTTAGCTCTGTTTACTTCTGTAGAGAATCACTTTGTTTTTCATGCTAAATTGTAAGTAGATTTAAATTATAAAAATATTTCCATTTATTCACATTTATTATACTGTCCAAAAGAAAATTAGTATCCCATTATTCACTCTGTCACGAGTTCTGTTAGCACAACCACACACATCCTATTTTGCAAGTTACTCTCCAACATATACAAAGATTCCTATACTCAACATTTCATTGCCTTTCACTCCAGGTTAACTAGCTTATCCACATACCTGTATCTCTTTTAGCATAATTTTTAATTCTCTAGCCTGATATAGAGTTCCAATATCTAGCAATCTATGTTTTTACACTTTACATACTCTTTGCATATATATATATATATATATATATATATATATATATATATATATATATATATATATATATATATATATATATATATATATATATATATATATATATATATATATATATATATATATATAATTAATAAATCCCAGAATGTTATTGCATATATCAAAACAGCCTTCGTCAAAGATAATAAGCAATGATAAAAATTGTAATTGATCCATAATCTTTGTAGGGAAAATAAATATAAATTCAAAAAACTTTATTGGATAAAGTATATAAGAACATTTTTAAACCATTCACATTAAATCACTAAAAAAAAAAAAAATTATAAACGGAACAATTAAAAAAGAAAAGTTCTAACAAATAAGATTAAAAGCTAATGTAAATTTCCTAACCACTTCTTGATTCCTTGTCAAGGCAAAAGTGAGAGAAAATATGATATGAGCTACTGAAGCAGTACAGTAAGCACAAAAAGAAGAAGATAAAAAAAAATACAACCAGACATGAAAGTATCTTGCTGTCACATTTGGCATACTTAAGGAATTCATTTGCGACAGCAATTTCACAAAAGTCAGACGAAACGTTGATTTACCCAAATTTTTTATAAAATAGGATTCAATAAGGCAACTGAGATTTTTTTATCTCGAATTGAATAGGAATAATTTTTCCAATTAAATGTATGTTGGTTAGTTATGTGTCTGAATATTTTGTTGCTAAGATTGCATCTTTGGACATCTAATTTATGCTGTTCAACTGAATATGCAATGCTTTACGGGTTTCACTGAAATGTACATCATTGAATCTGTCACAGGGAACTTTGTTTACACTCTCGATCTTTCGGTTAATATATTTATTAGATGTTTTATGATTGTATAAGGAAAAGTAAAATTGATATTAATATTGCATATTTTTGATAAAATGAACAGTAATTTCAAAATTGAGTTCGTTAAATGGAACAACGATAAGGAATTTGATTGAGTATTTAGCAATGGTTTTTAATTGATGTAAAATTAAATTATTTGGTTTTTGATAAAATGGTATGTGTAACCAAGTGACAAAACTTGATGAAAAACATAGGCAATTTCATCGTAAAAAAAAAAAATAAGGGTTGGTAAATTTTATAGAGTGGGGGAAATTATTATAAATAACATTTTGTTTTGGCCTGGTGAAATTGAACTAAATGTTATTACTGACCAAGAGGATAAGTTACACATTATATGGGGCTATGATAGGGAAACCATGCTCTGGTTCAACAAAGTCAAGTATATTTTTGACCTCCAGTGGGTATGGTTTCAAATCATAATTGGCAGACTTGTACTACAGAAATGTTACTGTAATTAATGAATTACAGAAAATCTCTAATAAACAACAATTTTTTTTACATCCTTTCAGGTAAGCAGATCTGAGGTTCCAACTTCAATTTAAATACTTTGGGTACACACGCAAGAGAGAGGGGCAATTCTATCTTTATGCTGGAGAAAACTAACTTAACTCATTGAGCTATCATGAACTACGTAAGTGATGCTTTAAATATCGTATTGCCAGGAAAATTACAGTATTTATAAGTTGACTGTAAATTAACTTTAACCTGTGTCTGTTTTAAAATATTTAAAAGATTTCAATTAATAAAATATGTATATTATAAACAGAGTGACTGAAATATATACAACCCCAATGCAATAGACAGTTTTCAAGTTTCAGATCTATTTTGTGATATTTTGTACAGATGTGAATTTGAATGTATTTGAATGGCATACACTTTATAAAGAAAAATAATGCTGCCTAGTTAATTAGTAATAAAAAAAATTTTTGCGATTGCTTTTCATACTGTATTTTGTTGCAATCATTAGAAAATTGAAAATATTATTTTCTACCTACTTTAAATGTCACCTGTAACACATAACTGAAAAATGAAATGATCAGCAATTATTTTCATTGAGAATCTTGTGGGTGTATAAACTGAAAAAAAATATTACTTTTCTTCTAGAGTTATGGGACAGGAGTCATGGAGCTTGAGCTTAGAACACTGCTTAATATTTGATTAGACCTGGAGCCGGAGTTGGAGCAAATAAATTAATTTTTAGATTTTGACCTGGAGCAATAGCCTGAGCAAAAAAAAAATAAAAAATAAAATAAAATAAATAAATAAATAAATAAACAAATAAATAAATAAATGAGTTCAAACATTCTTTTCATTATAGCCTACTTCTTAAATTTCATAATCTGCAATTAATGACCTCTCAAATATAAATGAGATCAAGTGCTACAGCTGAAGGGAAGCTGGGCAATTTTAAAATGATGGAGATGGCAAAAAAAATTATCAGCTCTGCAATCTTCATTTCATCATTAGTGTATTGAACAAGGTTTTTCATGTTGAAGGATTTGCCATGATTAGGAATTAAATATAGGATATGTCATTAATTTTTCTATTATAATAATTTTAAAAATGAAAATGAAAGGCTTGAAAATTATTTCTGAGAAAAACAAACAAATTTTTCAACTCTTTATGAATCCAAAGCATATGGTCTTAAATAGTCCATCAGTCTTTAATATAAACAAATTATAACCAGTTTAGTGGGTAAAAGTGTTACAGCTTTGAAACCACTGATAATCAACAATTTAAAAAATTAAATTGTAATACCATGACTTCAAAGTTATTTCAGTATACTGAAGCCTTTTATCATTCTCAATGAAGATCACAGTTTTACAATAACTACAGTGTACTTTTCTATTTAGTGTGCCATACTTTATATTCTGCATAATTTTTGACTTATCAGACATTAACAGAAATACATTGTCTTCGTTTTTTCTATTATTATTTTAAAGTATAATTGCTGCAATTATTAGAAGCAGTTAAACAAATGAAAGGTTTAAAAATTATCTTTAGGAAGAGCAAACAAAATTATCAATTCTTATAGATCCACAAAATATATTCTTAAATATCAATCAGTTCATAACAAACATGTTATCATTAATTTATTGGGCAACTATTACAGCCTTTCACTCATTATATACCTAGATAATAAATAATAATATCATTACTACAGTAATAACAAAAAAAAATGCTTAGTTGGTTTCTTACAATTTCCACAATAAACGGTGTGAGAGATATCAAGTACCTTGCAAATAAAAATTTTATGAGAATGTTGCAAGTAGCGGGTAAAAAATCTGACAACTAACATGACTAGGGACCGACCAGGACTGGAATTTTGCTGGGGCCAGGGTTCTGGCCAGGGTTGCTTAAAATTTGTAAAGAGGTCAAAAGCAATGAAATTTTAGGTTATTAGAATTAGATTTAATTATAAGGAAGGAGTAGAATAGTCAACATTCACTTAAATTAATGATTATATGCATTTTTCAGGAAAAAAATTCAGAAAATTTCAGATCCTTGTTTAATGAAAGTTTGAAAAAACTACAAAAAAAATTTTTTTTTTTCTGATTCACAATAGCTATTCAACAGGTTTACTTAGGTAAGACCCTAAATTAAAGTTTGAAAAAATGTAAGATATAAAATTATCATTATAACCTGTATTTATACATATCATTGTTATTTTATTGCTGTGTATCAAATTTATATCATTTGGCTACATTATTTCAAATTTATTTTATACTTTCAGTCACTATGGCTAAAAGATCAGTTTCAGCAATATGAGTGTACTTTACAATGTTTCAGGACAGGCTCAAAATAGCTAAATGCAACATCTGCAGTCAAGAAATTAGAGGAGGACCTCCTGGTGCCCCAATCTAAAATCAAAACACAGATATGAACATTCCCTAGCAGAAGAAGAAAATATTGAAAAAACAAAAAGAAAAATCTTAATTTTCTTATATTTTGTTTGATTTAATCCACCATTAAAAAGTATAATTTGGAATTTTAACCCCAGCAGGTAAATCCTGTTTTTTTCTGATTATTAGCCGGGAATAGGGCCCAAGTCAGTCCATAATCATGACTGACATGTCAAAGTAGTTAAAACACATTGTGGAAGACATGAAAAACCTAAATCAGTTATTAAATGATTTTACATTACTTTGGCACATTGTAAATAATTAATTACTCAGATGTATTTCATTTTCAGTTTTTTTTTATCCTACAATTTTAGTGAGAAGTAAATCCTTATCACTTCATCTCAGGTTATTCTTTTATTAAAAATTATACATTACGATCCAAAATGCTATAACTGGTAAAAGTTTGATAATCTCAAAGCTAACAATGTTTTCACAACTCTTTTGTTACGTTACTCATAATTCAAGGTTGTGTGTCTAACTTCTGGGTGAGACAAATGTAGAAAAGCAATTATTGAATGTAAATACTGATTTTAGGCTACTGACACAACAGACTTTTTTAAGTCTTTCGCTCTTTCCTGAACATCACACACACACATACAAAAAAACAAAAAAACTATTGAATAAAAATGACAGTTTAAAGAAAAATTGATTAAGTTACTCATGAAGAAATAACTAGACTAAAAAATGATAAGTAGAAAACAATAATAAATTTTTATTAAATCAAAATGTTAAGAGTAAGAATTGAGAAGAGACTTTTATTGATTGAGATTATTAGTTAGTAATACCACTCTACACAGTCAAAAATTAACGATACCTATATAAAATCAACCTTTATAACAAATTTTATTATTATTTTAGGTTTCAAAAAAGGTCAGTTAATTCTAAGTTGTTAATAATTAGTTATTATAGTTGAACTTATTCTCTTCTAAACTCTTATGATACAAAAGTTCATTAAACACTTGCTGACATAGCTTTCACAGATAAGATTTTATCAATTTTGGATAATTTAAGGTGAAGGATAATTTTTATGGTTTAAAAAATATAGAAATCAATTTTGACTGACAATAACACTAATGTTATAAGTTGATTTTTATATATTTTTGTTGAACTTCACAAAAGAATCTAATTTTCTTTTCTTTTTTTAATTAATCTTTATTTACAGAATATATCTTATTTTTGCAACCATGGCCTTTTTGATTTTGACTAAATTAAGTTATTGCTTAAATTAATTAACTGACTGAATATTAGATTACAATATATATTTAAGTTTGTTTATATTGGCCTGCTCTTTGCTTACAATGAAGTGTTTCACAAAAATCAAGTTCTTTAAGATTTTTGCAGCAGTTCTTGAAAATCTTGCTGTAGAAGGATATCAATCCAGATTTTCATGGAAGATGACCTTACATCAAAATATTTAAGTAAGTATTCAGAAGAAAATTTATTAACTGGATGTATTAGAATATAATATGTACAAAAAAATAAAAATATTTAATCATGCTCCATAACAAATGTTAATAGCATTTTGGGTTTGAAATTTGATTTGGTTCATTCTCAAAATTATATGATTTTGAAAGAATGGTTCGTTGTGAGAGTTTAACAAATTCTCCTCCAAACAATGTAATTACTTACAACATTGTAGTGTTTTGCAAACCAAAGCATAATCCAAAAAATATTTGATTATGGTATTTTTAATACATTATTCCATTTCTAACTATATATTTTCCATCATTCAACTCTTACTTACGATTAAATTTTGTCTCTTTAATGTGAACTAAAAATAAAGTTTGGATTATTATTCCTTGGTCCCCTAATATTTCCCCTTTCCCTGAGTAGCCTATTTTCTTGGTCTATCCCTTGTATCCATTCCCCTATCTATAATCATATATTATGATAGGTGTAAGTTTTATTTATCATTTCAAATAAATGTATTATCAGTTTGATACTAGTGATAGGGTCCATTCCAAATGGCATATCCATTTTAGAATTATAAATGATATGGATACATAATGAATACATAAAAGTGGAACTAGAATAAACAGCTTTAAACCTTTAATTAAACATTAATTATCAAATTAGGGCTGGTGAGAATGTTAGCTTTTTCCTCAAATACAAAGTTGGATCGTATATATATATATATATATATATATATATATATATATATATATATATATATATATATATATATATATATATATATATATATATATATATATATATATATATATATATATATATATATATATATATATCCTCATTAATAACTTCCCCCTACTAATACATTCCCTATCCCCTGATACTCCACCCTTCATAACTCCTTTCAGTTTGAAAGACACTCCTTCCAACAGCAGTTATCTGATGCTCAGAAGGTGGCTTTGAGAAAATAACCTCAGAAATTTTTCATATTTCATATTGGGTAGAGAAAACAGTCATTTTCAACACCTCAAAAACTCAATTCCTCTATCTCAAATCAACAAAACCTTCCACACAACTATGGCTTTTTGTTTTGAAAAGTCATTTTCAACACCTCAAATACTCAATTCCTTTATCTCTCAAATCAACAAACCTACCACACAACTATGACTTTTCCTTTGAAAAATTAAAAAATAAAGAACTCAATCTTTCGTCTGTCCTAATATTCTCAGCATAATTTTCTTGTGATATCTCTATCTCATATGGATAACATTACTTTTCTTTCTAAACAAGCTTCTAAGAGGTTGGGTGTTTTGAGGCACCTTCAGAAATTCTTCATGCCATCCCAGTTGCTTGCTCTTTATAAAGTTGTTATTTGCCCTTGCATGGAGTATGCCTCACACATCTAGAGTGGTTTCACTCATACAGCTCTCCTTGAAAAGGTGGGAGTCTAGGGATTTTTATTTTATGAACTCTTTCAATCTCACTAGCTCTTTGCAGTCTCTTTCATCCTATCAATGGACTGCTCTTCAAAACTCTCCCAAAGTATACCTCCTCAATTGAGAAGGGCTTTTGCAACATGTCTTTCTACAGTATCATCCCTTTTCTGTCCATAGACTTAACTGATATGCTCATCTTTCATGTATTCTACTTTAAAAGTCTGGAACACACTCCCTTTATCTATTTTTCCAACTTCCTTTGAATAGCACAATTTCAAATGCTGTGTATTGAAAATTAGTAGACCTCTTGGCCCACCAGTATATATATATATATATATATATATATATATATATATATATATATATATATATATATATATATATATATATATATATATATATATATATATATATATATATATATATATATATATAGGCACAGTTATCTCGTATGAAGATTGAATAATCTTAAAAAAGTGATGAAAATGTTTGAGAATATGGAAATACTTATAACCTTTACAATTTACATGTGTACATGTGTTATGAAATTTCTAAATACCTATTGGCAAGATTTTTTTTTTTTTAACAAAAGTTCACATCTCATGGGAACTGCCCTTTTAAATATTCAAGAAGAGAAAATTTCAGAATATTTCTTCCTAGGATTCACAACATGGGAGGTCAAGCCAGTGCCTTTAAGAATGTAAAATTTAGGTGTAATTATCAGAAGTAGATTGAAAGTGTACAAACAGAACAGTACTTAGAAGCTAGGAATAGTTAACAGAATTCTAGGAATAATGAACTGTAATGTTAATTATAAAAGTAAAGAGGTGATCAGTAAGCTTTATAATGGTTATAGACCACTGATTAAGTACTGTGCACAATTTGGTCTCCTTATCTAAGAAAAGACATTACTATGCTGGAAGCAAATACAATGCAGCAGAACAACAAAAATTATATTTTTGGTTTTAAAAATGTAAGTTACAAAGATAGGATAAAAGAAGCAGTGAATATTTTCTGTGGAAAAGAAGATTTCTTAGAGGGGATATGATTCAGGTTTTCAAAATGTTGTCCATCTATTGATGAAGAAGATGTGAGTAAGTTCCTTTCATTAGAACACAGTGGGCTCACCAGGGGTCATAACAAAAAGGTACAGAAGGCCTGCCATCTGGATGCGAGAATATTTTTACAGTAACAGAGTGGTTGTATTAAAAGTAGGAAAAGCTCTTGGAATTTTGTATATATATATATATATATATATATATATATATATATATATATATATATATATATATATATATATATATATATATATATATATATATATATATATATATATATATATATATATATCCCAAGAATCAGGAGTTCTGTCAATATTTTTAACATACTTCACCATAGAAGTAGAGGTCAAGGCCGTTCAGCAAGAAATTGTGTGTGTGTTTTTGAATTTATTTTAAAACTTATTTTACTTGCCATTTTCAGAAAGCTTTAAGCATTAACCAAAAATTTAAATTTAAGGTTACGCTAAGGATACATGAGAAACTTTCTTCCAATGCAGATCTTACAGAAATACCATTTGTTACATTACTCTTAAAAATGAAGCTTTTTTTTGTAATAATTTTATGATTGGTGTGAATAATTTTATTTTTTATCATAAACTTTGCTAATTGCATGTAAACTTAATTACATAAATTTAACATACTAGGATCCGACACAAACAATAGTATGTGCAACTAACTTGATTGGTGCAATAATTCTATTCTCTTACACATGCTGGGATATAGACTATATTATAAAAAAAATAAAATAAAAAAAAATTAGCTTCTATAAGAAAATGAAAATAATACAGATTCAGAAAAAAGTAATAGCAAAAACTTTCAAAATCAAAAGCCAAAATATTTTTATAAAAATAAATTTGTTGTAATCTTTCTATCTTATGTCTGAAAGTCTTGCTGAAAAATATTCGAAATTGCAAAAAGGATATTTTAAATTGTTATTAATTTTATGGTAATAGTAATAGTGATCTTATAAAATTTTTTTAAGTAAAACTTTAAATTTTTCTAACATAAAAGGCAAAATGCAAATGTGAACCTGCAATTGCAAATGATGAGTTCTTCATGAGTCACAATTCTCACACACTTCCAAATAAAGAATAATGAAAAATGTTATTAACATGGGTTAGACTTTGGAATTTGCAAGAGGTATATTCAGCATATGCATTATATTATAGAAATTTTTACCAGTTTTACTTCAGTTCTTGCATAATAACTGTTTGACTATTTCTAATTTGTCACAAAACTAACAAGGTACTGTTATGAAATTACGAACTTTTCTTAGAGAAAAATGTTTTTCATGTAAACATTCCATTAGGTGCATTTTATCCCTGGAAAGATGTACAGTACACTAATTTTCAGTGTAACTTTTAATATAGAACGACATGCATCGCTGCTCTAAAGGTTCCCTTCCTTTGAGTTTCCTTTCACTTTTTTTTTACTAATAAATCTTTACATTTAAATCTTTGTGTGTCAGCTGTTGTTAATAGGGTGATTTAATTTCCTATCAATAGTGTTGTTTCTTCAAGGTTCTGTTATATTTCTTATTCTTTTCCTACTTTTCATATACAATCTTTCTTCTTGGCTGTTCTTCTAACTTAACTCTATGCCAACATCTAGTACATTTTTCTTATATTCATTTCAAATTTTCTCCTTATTTTGCCTGCCTCATGGGTTGACTCTCAACCAGCTTTTTGATCCTATCTTTGCTAATCTGGATAGTACTTGCCAGTGAGATCACTTAAACTCAAAATCTCTTTTAATGGATCTATGATTTTGTCTGTGGACAAAACAAACACTCTGGGTCACAATGGTTGACTGGTTGACTTCCAAGGAAACTGGGAAATCTGTTCAAATTGGGAATTTTTTTTTTCACCCTCATAGTTATTTTAAGATTTAACTTATCTGTTGATAAAAAGTCTCACCTGCTGTGTTTAGAGTACTTTTCACACATCTGGGAAGAGAGAGAAATTCCACCTTATCTCTTGCATATGGTAAGAGTCTATGGCTACAGAACTTTACAAGGTATTTACTTATAAACTCCACTGACTCTTTATCTTCACAATGTGATCTTAGTGATATAGCTATCTCTTTTCTAAAGGCTGGTGGTAGAGTGAGCTTACCACTCACATTTCAATTCCTATGAGACAATCATCACAAAATGTGTATAGTCTTAACACATTTTTGTTCGGAAATTTCCTGTCACTTCTGTTAATGCAGAATTCTTTCATCTTTTGACTTCCAGCTAAATTTTCCATTGAATTTAATCACATTAGCACATTACACCTTAATAACATCTGCATTACGTATGAACTTCCAAGAATATATATATATATTTTTTATTTTTTATTTTATGCCCCATCAATGAATAGGGCTCTTCCTGTGAGCAATGTCATCAGTTTAATATAAGAACATGCGAAAATAAAGACAGTTGAAAATCACAAGGATTGTTCTAGGCAAAAAATGCCAAAGTTGTCATTTACTATGAATGGCCAATGCTATGCTAAACTTTCTCCATGTAAATAATGGAGCTAACCATACAATTACACAGGCAACATGCAATTTATTAAACCAAATTATCAAAACCAAAATGCAAAATCCCCATTAGCATATAGGATTGTCAAAAAATACTCATTAAAACATGTTGCCTTTAAAAGCAGTCAATCATACTATACCTTGATCATCCATACATTAATTAAACATTTTCTTAAAGGTTGTTACTATTAATCATATAAAGTGGCATTTCTTTTTCTTTATCTTTTTGTTATATCCCATTGTATACTTGTTGGAATCTAGTAAGAAGAATTTACATCTAAAATTGTTAATTGATGAAAACATTTTGAAAACCTGAATCATATCCCCTCTAAGAAATCTTCTTTCCAAGGGAAACACTCCCAGTTCTTTAAACCTATCCCTGTAACTCTTGTTTTCAAATAAGATATCATTCTTGTTGCTCTGCACTGCAATGCCTCTAGCATATTCATGTCTTTTCTTAGATAAAGAGCCCAAACCTATGCACAGTACTCAACTAACATAACATTATAAAGCTTAATTACCTTCTTGCCCTCCTACCACCTTACTTTTAGAATTAACATTACTTTTTATTGTTTTTTTGGCATTCCATTAGCTCTATTCCTAGTTTCTAAATACTGTTCTGATACTTTCAAACTGATAATGATAATCGCATCCAAATATTTTCCATTATCCACAGACTCAAGCCATTTTCCTTACATTTTGTGATTTAAATATTTACTAGAAGCTTACACTTTTTATTCTTAACTTTCATTTACAACTTTTCAGCCAATCATTTACTTAAATCATGTTAAACAGTCAAACATTCCTTAATATTTTTAAATAGGACATGCCAGCTTAGAAACTAAAATTTTATTTCCTGATCCAAATTATTAATATAGATAAAGAATAGGAGAGCCCCCAGAACAAACCCTTAAAGAATGCTACTCTTTACCAGCTCCCATCATGATTTATCACCATTTAATACTAAAAACGCCTCCTAGCCTTCAATTACTAACAATTATCTAATTATGAACCCTCCTAAACCATACTGAAATAACTCGTAAATCAGCATTTTATCTTGTATCTTATTGAAAGTTATCTGAAAATCAAGATACACAATACCAACTGGCTCTACTTTGTCAATGCAATCAGTTATATGCCCCATAATTTATAAAGCACCATTAAGAATAATTCAAGAATAAGTTAATGTTAATTCATTTAAGAAAACAAAATAAAATGATTACTTCATTAATTGAATGATGCTTTATATTTACACACATCTAATTCACATTTACCTTTTATTTATAATTATTATCATTAGTATTTTTTAATAAAAAAATTTAGCTTAATAATTTATTATTTAGCTCAATAATTTATTATTCTAAGCTAAACAAATATTGATTAAGCTTTTCATTTTACATTTCTCTATAGCTAGAGTATTGCTCCTCTATTAAAATTAATTGGTATTATACAGAAATTATAATATATATATATATATATATATATATATATATATATATATATATATATATATATATATATATATATATATATATATATATATATATATATATATATATATATATATATATATATATATATATATATATATATATATATATATATAGGAGATCCTACTGAGGACAGTATTGACAAGAATAAGCAATAAAATTAAATTTAAAATTACTGAACAGCACGGGTTTGCTAAAGGAAATGTTAACAAATGAGAGTTATGGGGGTAAAACAAGACCTTTACCTGTGTTTTATTGAAAATGCTTTTGACAGGGTAAGATGTGAGGACATTATGATGTTTGAGAGTCTGGAAAGGATAAGAAGTATATGGGATTAATTAAAAATCTGTATTGGGATAAAAGGGCAGTTGTTAAAATAGAGGGTCATAAAATTACTAATGGCTGTGTATTGAGAAGTGTTCAACATGGTTGTGAAATGTTACAAGATTTATTCAACCTCTGTAATGAGATTATTGTGAGAAAAATCAGTCACTTGGGAGGGAATACAAATAACTGGACAAAATATATATATATATATATATATATATATATATATATATATATATATATATATATATATATATATATATATATATATATATATATATATATATATATATAGTACCCTTGGCATATTTTGAAAAACTTCCATATTTGATAGATGTTATAGTTGAAGCAAGTGTACCAAAAGGATTAACAATTAAAAAGCAAAATTTAATTTACTTTTATATTAGAGAGAGATAAAGGTACTAGAGTTAACATTCAAACAGAAAAAAACAGGTGGTCAAGTTTAACGATCTAGGAGGCTTGATTACTTATATGTGTATAAGGCTTAAATTAAGTATGTATTTGATGTTTAAATTAATATATATATATATATATATATATATATATATATATATATATATATATATATATATATATATATATATATATATATATATATATATATATATATATATATATATATATATATAAAGCCAAAAATACCTTCAATAAGATAAAAAAAATTGTGACAAATGGCATGAACTCAGTAATTACAAAGAAAAGATTCATTCAGCTAACATTTTATGGATGTGAGATATGGATTTTATACAAAGAAGAAGAAAAAAAAAAAAAAGTGATTCTAAAGAAGACTGATGAAGGTTTCATTGACCTAAAACAAAATAGATGATACAATGTCAAAGAATGAACATTTCATGGAAAATGATAATCTAGAGCAGGGGTTCCCAACCTTTTTATGCTTGTGAATCCCGGAGTCCTAACTTTATGCATGTGGACCTCGATATACTCATATAGCTAAGGCTTAGATCACATTATGGACCACCCTGTAACATTTTTCTTTGAGAACCCCCTCTATATTTCTATGGTCCCCGGTTTGGAAATGCTGATCTAGAGTAATAACAAGTATGGTCTGTGAAACAATACAAGACAATACAAAATATGATAGTGACAATTACAAATTAAGACTGTCCCAGTTCAAATTAACGTTACTATTTCAATTGTTTTTAATAACTTGATTAAAAATTTTAGATCTAAATTTTTTATTATACATAAATTAACCTACACCCATAAGGATATATATTAAAGACTATTGTGAAGAGAAAAGAGAAGAATAGTTTCATTTTGCCAAAATCGAAATGCATACACCAGCAAAGTTGAAATATTTATTTAGAACCTACTTTCATATTTGTTCATAAATCTACACATTTTCATGCAATTTTATAAATGATTTCATTCAGCATGACATTTCTTGTGTTTCTTGTTACTATGTGGTGCATTTTCCCAAATAAATGTTTTCCTTTGGGTATATTGGATAAAATCCTTTATTTTGTCAAAGTACTTGTATTCTTGTGTGTCATACTGTCTACATAAATTTTCATTAATCATTCTTCCAGAAAATTTTGTATAACATTTTCTTACATTAATTTCTATTTACTTTTTCGCATTGAATTAATTGGGTGTTTTTCAGCATCCACATACTTATATTTTGAGTTAATTCAATTTCATGACTATCACAGGGCTTAATTATTACCTCTTAACTCATGTAAGCAACATTATGGTTTATAATTTTATAATATCAGCTTAAAGATTCCAAATAACCATATCAATGGCTTTCTTTCTAAACAGATTATAGGCATTTTCAATATGTCATAATTAAATCCTTAATTTACATTGTCAATGTGAAGTGCCTTATAATTCTTGATACTGAAATCTGTTATCAACCCAATCAAAAATTTAACCTAACTCATACTGAACTCTTCTGCAACTCTAAAAAACCCAACAAGATAGAAATTTAGTTACTAATATTAGCAAACTTAGAAACCCTACATTTTACTCCCTCATTCCCTCATCCAAATCATTTACATACATTAGGAAAAGACATATTCTGCACATAAAAATATAAGAAATATTGAAACAATAAGAAGCCACAAGAACCCATCAAGATTTTCCAAGTCAAATTAATGTAAATAATTTGTCTAGTCAAATATGCAATTAAATGTATAAGTAAACACAAAATAGCAAATATCTAACAGCAAGTAACTGCACTCAGAGGTTTGTCAACACTACTGTTATAGGTAAATAGGTTAAAATATACTCCAACCACAAATGCTAAAACTACAGCTACGATGGATGCTAATTCTACAATTTAGTCATTTGATTTGACTAATCATATTCATTGCAAGGAAGTTAGTTTAATAACTACCATCCAATCAATTAGGCATAATCATGATATATGCTGCCCAGAACATCCATATAACAATGCTCATGCACCATGTACAGAACAATGGGGAGAACCACATTTTTTTTCTTACTATTGAAATTCATTTTCTGATTGTGAGCACAACTAAGAATTTAAACCAACTCATACTCAACTTTTCTACAACCCTAATGATACCTAACACAGCAGCAATTTAGTATCATCAGCAAACTTAGAAATCCTACATTACATTCCCTCATGAAAAACATTTATATATAGATTAGGAAAAGACGCTTTCTACATAGAACAATAAGAACCACTTTTTACCAGCTTGCATGATTATTTTCACCATTATGCACTACTTGTTATTTTCTATTACTCAATCAATATTTTAATCAATTAGAAACTTCTTCACCTATACTATACTATTTATACAAAAAAAAATAGAGCTGGTAAAGCCAAGTAAATAAACTGCAATAATTTAATTAAAAATAAAAAAAAGTAAGTTTATGAAATTAGGTGTTACATCAATAAGTGTGCCTGAGCCATATTTTAAATGAATAAAAACACGTATTGAATAAAAATATTGATCTTAAAAATTGAATGAGCCAATATTTTTTTTAAATTAAAAATTTTTATTTTGTAATAGTTTAGTTCATGGTAGGAAATGAAAATTCTTTAATTAAACTATAACATCTAAGGACACAAATTAAATGCAACTCAATTAAGGGAGGTCCTAATGAAGCTCTGTAAATGGAAAAAAAAATAAAATACACCCAACTTGTGATTGGTATTGACGAATAATTTTTATATTTTACGACTGCTTATGGGTTAGAGATACAGAGGGCTCTACATTCAATTGCTATATATTTATATTTTTTGGTTATGTATTTTTTTTTTTTTTTGGGGGGGGGGGCTACTGAGCTTCATAAGACTTCCTTCAATGATTTACATTCAATTTCTGTTTGCTGTTGTTATAATTTTAAAAATCCTTATTTCCTACTAAATAATTATTTCTTTTTTTTATTATTACATCACTCATGTGGGGAGGGGGGAGGGGAAGAAATAAGTAGCAGACCCACATAGAAAAATATTTGTACATTATGCAAGTTATATTAAAAAAAATATATTTTTAATTGGTATATTTACAGTTCTAGAAACCTAAAATTTATTTTTTATTATTCTTTACTGGAAAAATTATTTAAATAAATGACAATTTAAATAAATAATTAAAATAAATTTATTAAAATAAAACCTCAGATTAATGAACGTGTCTATATCTTATGAATTTGGTAGGTAGAAATATCAGAAAATATATTAAGTCATGAACTGATTGTTAATAAATTTACAGGATATTCTATTTCAGGACATACCAATTAATGGCACTAATGTAAATCTTGGCTATTATTAAGCAGATTTCTGGTCTTTCAATACGGATTTATATCACTTAAAAATAATCAGATCAATGTTTAAAATAAATTTTTTTTTACTTATTACTAGGTATATTATTTATAAGTTATTTAAAGTCTGGTCTGGTCTAGTTTAAGTTAGGATAGTTATATATCAAATTATATAACAGGTCTTTAATTATCGAATATCAAAATATTAATTCTGTATGAAATTTTTCAACATATTGGTCTTTTGATATATCAAAAGACTAGAAATCTGCTTAACCTTTACCAAAATTTTACTATATATATATATATATATATATATATATATATATATATATATATATATATAATATATATATATATATATATATATATATATATATATATATGGTAATTTTATTATTTTGTATACTTGGCTTGTATTTTTACTCTATTAAAAATATAAATAAAAAATATTACAAATGCAATATATGAGCCTAATAAAGTTTGGTAAAATAACTTTTCTTCTTAAAAAATATAAAAATATAAAAAATTTTAAAACTATATATCGATACTTTGAAAGTGACTATATACTGATTGTCCATTATTTTTACTATTTATTTAGCATGTATAGTTATTAAATTTTTTGTCATTTTTTAGGATAATTTATTTTTTTTCCCATGCATTTGGCTTCATAGAATATACTTTCAAATTTTGAATAATGTTAGATAAAGATAGAAGCTAAGTAAGTCAGATAATAAAATTACTTTATATATACCTATATATATATATATATTATTTTTTTTTTTTTTAACCAACTAACCTGGGTATATGGTAGTAAATCTCTTGCAAATCCATTATCATCCACTCCTGTAATTTCAAAAGTAGGTGGTTGTGGAAAAGGTCCTTTACCAGGATAGCTAGTAGACCTTCTACATTTCATAAGCATTGATGATGTAGTAGGTAATTTTGCTGAATTCCTGACTGAAGGCACTCCTCCTGTCATACCTAATGGGCTAACTCCCCCTACTCCTGCCACCCCTCTACCACGAGACCAGGAACCAACTCCTCCAATTGAATTTACTTGATTAGCAACAGGACCTCCTGGACCACCACCACCACCAGTTCCTTGTGGAGAAGGACAAGCAGCAGACCATGTATTTCCTTGAGAAACAAGTCCTGTTGACCACGAGTCAGTATACTTATTAGTGAGAAATGGTCCTTGTGGAGCAGGTGAAGGACCCATACTTTGAGGTCTAGTTGGAACAGGATAATTAGGCCCACCTGCTTGAATATTTCTTTTCTGCATTTGTGGAACACTTTGAGGAATTCCTGTACCCATGCTTATTTGAGGCCCAAGACTACTACTAAATAATGGTGAAGGACCTCCAGGTCCGGGAGTTCCTGATCCTCCAGGACCTAGATTAGTAAATGCCAAAGATCCATTTATTGCAGACATTCCTGAGTGGAGAAGAGGGTTGTTATCCATTGAGGAGGACCACAATGATGCTACATTATTTGAAGATAAAGATGATGGGATGGCTACAGATCCTGCTTCCATACCAGATGTTCCTCCAGGTCCATGATGACCAACACTACCTTGCACCATACCTGACCCCATGTGTGCACCACCACTAGCAGCTACAATTGCTGCTGTAGGCACAGTGCCTGAACCTGGAGGGCCAAGGACGGAAGAACCTAATGTAGTGATGGCCCCTTGTGGGCCTACTGTAGTGATACTAATAGGCCCTACATTGACACTACCTCCCATCATATTTTCCCCATTTACACCACTTTTTTCTTCTTCTTGCGAGGTAGTCGATAAAGTTTGTTGTTGGTGCTCGTCTGTACTTGGTTCCACTCCCGAAGCATTAACTCCCGGCCCTTTGATACCGCCACCGCTTTGATCCAAAAGACAATCATCTTGCATTGTGAGTGTACTCTTTCCACCTTCAGTAGCACTAGAATAAAAAACACCACTGCCCGACGTAGTATTCAGAACGTAAGAATCGGCACTTATCGAACTCATAGATGAAACGCTATTATAATGAAAATCCCCCATTAAATTATATATTTAATATATTTACAAAATTAACTTTACACTCATGGGGGGAGGGGAGATTGAATTTTTTATTTAGCAGACTTACGCCTGTCCTCTTCTCCCCGCGAACACTACTAGCAAAGTAATGTTCCAACAATATCGGTTTTGCG
>SEYY01021159.1:0-7500 GCA_009176605.1 Armadillidium nasatum
TAATATATATATATATATATATATATATATATATATATATATATATATATATATATATATATATATATATATATATATATATATATATATATATATATATATATATATATATATATATATATATATATATATATATATATATATATATACGGTTTTGAAAAATTTATCGATATTTTTTCGATACTATCGAAAAAAAATATTTATATCGATATATATCGAAACTCTTTCGGCATCCGAAGGTAGGGATGCTGATATTTAAAAAACTTTCGATATATCGATTATCGAAAATTTTTAAAATCAACTTGCCCTTGATACTATCGATAAAAAATATCGATATATCGGTTTTAGAAATATCGTTTCAATTATATATATATATATATTATATATATATATATATATATATATATATATATATATATATATATATATATATATAATATATATATATATATATATATATATATATATATATATATATATATATATATATATATATATATATAATTCTGGTAAGCAAAGCTCATAGGCCTACCATATTATATATATATATATATATATATATATATATATATATATATATATATATATATATATATATTATATATATATATATATATATTATATATATATATATATTACTTTTTTTGTCTCCTCTGGTGAGCAAAGGCGGAGGGCTTACAACCTCACCAGAGCAGGAGAATAGTTAATGGATGATGTGACCTGATACCTGGAGTTTAAAAGTGTATAAGCCAAAGCAAGCTTAAAAGTGTGCAAGTTGTCGTACAAAACCGATTTTTTTTTTTTTTAAATTTATTTGCAAATATTTTACACTTTTCCTAACTGAAATTCGACAAGGATTCAAAAATATAATCCTTTTTATGTATTCTGTAGTTTTTTTAAATATGTTGCTGGCTTAAAAGAGTCTGACCTATATATATGTTATAAAATTCGACTGCCCGTCGAGAGTGGATGTGGTTGTAAGAAGATGGGAAGAAGAAAGTCAGAAACATCATAAGTAAGTCGATCAGAAGAAAAGAGATGAGAAGAGAGAAAAAGAAAGAAAAAAGAACAGAAGAGAGCAGAAGGGTGGCTGTTGGATATGAGGCTTTAAGATCTTCTTCCTGAGGTTGCAGAGTTTGTTGAATATGATGAAATTGACCAAAGTAAAATAAAAAAAATTTTTTATCGTTATAAATTTTCAGTATTTTTTTTTAAAGTAAATTAATAGAAATTCAATAAAATCATTTTTTGTGAAGCAAAACATCTTTTGACTCAACGTACTTTCGGCAGTAAAATTTTTATATTAAAAGAAAAAAAAAAGGAATTAAGATAAAGTAAACTTTGATCAATAAATGATTATTTCGTCGCAGTCGAGTCAAATGAAGAATAGTTCTTAATATGGTTCAAAAGGCTGGCAATCCTTTTCAACCAAGTTTTCTTCCCACGTATGACTGCAGGAATATTAAAACTTTTTTTCAATTGACACCACCCTGCATCATGCGGGATATGGTGCAATATTTATATATATATATATATATATATATATATATATATATATATATATATATATATAATATATATATATATATATATATATATATATATATATATATATAATATATATAATTATAATTTATTTATTTTTTGTAACGCCAATGATCCAGCAACCTTGTCGTATCAGAAATTCTTAGGCTATGTTGTTAGTTTCAAATTCCTACGCATAGTTCTAGTCGTAGTGACCTAGGGATGCTGATATTTAAAAAAATATCGATATATCGATTATCGATAATTTTTTAAAATATCAAATCGCCCTCGATACTATCGATTAAAAAATATCGATATATCGGCTTTAGAAAATATCGTTTCAATTATATATATATATATTATATATATATATATAATATATATTATATTATATATATATATATATATATATATATATATATATATTAATTATATATATATTTAAAAAAAAAAAAAAAAAAAAAAAAATATTATTATTATTATTATTATTATTATTATTAGTTATTATTTTATTATTATTATTATTATTATTATATATATATATATATATATATATATATATATATATATATATATATATATATATATATATATATATATATATTCGACTGCCCGTCGAGAGTGGATGTGGTTATAAGAAGATGGGAAGAAGAAAGTCAGAAACATCATAAGGAAGTCACGAGAAAAGAGATGAGAATAGCAGGGGAGACGGAAAGAAAAAAGAAGAGAAGAGAGCAGAAGGGTAGGCTGTTGCAAATGAGGCTTTGAGATCTTCTTCCTGAGGTTGCAGAGTTTGTTGATAAGAAGAATGAATGATATTGACCAAAGTTAAATAAAAAAAAAAATTTATTTTTCGTTATAAATTTTCAGTATTTTTTTTTTTGAAAGTAAATTAACAGAAATTCAATAAAATTATTTTTTGTGAAGCAACAAATCTTTCGACACAACGTACTTTCGGCAGTAAAATGGAAAATTATATATTAAAAAAAAAAAAAAAAAAAAAAAAAAAAAAAAAAAAAAAAAAAAAAAAAAAAAAAAAAAAAAAAAAAATTAAGTTTGAAGTAACTTCACTAGGGTCAATAAAGGATGATTATATCGTCTAAGTCGAGTCAAATGAAGAATAGTTCTTAGTATGGTTCAAAAGGCTTGGGAATCCTTTTCAACCAAGTTTTCTTCCCACGTATGATTGTAGGAATATTAAAACTTTTTTCAATTGACACCACCCTGCATCATGCGGGATATGGTGCAATTTATAATATATATATAAATATATATATATATATATATATATATATATATATATATATATATATATATATATATATATATATATATATATATATATATATATATAATATATATATATATATATATATATATATATATATATATATATATACGCACATTAAAAATACCACAAATTTTGCTTAAATTTTATTTATAAAAGGAGCATAAAACTACTAAAAATTTCTAGAAGTAAAAAAATATCGTTGGTTCGATACTGAGGATAAAATATCGATATATCGATATATCGGGTTTGAAAATATCATCGATATTTTTTCGATACTATCGTAAAAAAGTATTTATATCGATATATCGAAGCTTTTGCAGCATCCCTAAGTCGTACTCCCAACGCGTAGGTATATTAGCAACCTTGTCTTGTACGAAAAAAATCCACTTCCACGAACGCTACAATTACCACATCTCCACCTAAGACTGAATTTTATATATGGTATATTGATTTCTATATTGAATTTGATAATTCTAGTTAAATGCATGGCAGAAAAATATTTATCTATAGGGGTTCTTCCCCCAGCACACTTGACCCTTTGAGTAATTAGTAGTGTACTTATTCACTGAATTTTTGTTTTTCACTTCATTTCAATATTTAATGAGTATCGGGTCTTTTTATCAATATAGGCCAATATATTCATATAAATAGTATATATTACTGTATACTATTATATCAAATTAGCAGACAAAATAAATTTAAAAAGTGCTATCCATGTATAGTATTAGGTACCATAGGGCTCCAGCTAAAAATCAGGGAAAACCAGGGTTTGCCTGCTGGGTTAAAGTGGTAACTTATTATAAATGGTGGATTAAATCAAACAAAATATAAGGAAATTAAAATTTTCTTCTTGCTTTTTCAATATTTTCTTTTTCTTTTGATTGCTCCTCTTCTGTTAGTAAATGTTCATCTTTGTGTTTTAATTTTTAGATGCCCCAATAAAGATTTGGTTGAAAAAATTTTTACTTGGGGCACCCGAAGGTCCTCTTCTAATTTCCTTGACTGCAGATGTTACATTTTGCTATTTTGAGCCTATCCTGAAATATTGTAATGTACTTCCATACTGCTGAAGCTGATCTTTTAGCCATAGTGACTGAAATTATAAACAAAATAATCTTGAAATAATATAGCTAACTGATACAAGTTTGATACATAGCAATAAAATAACAATGATATGTATAAATACAGGTTAAATTGATAATTTTATGTTTTTTTTTCAAATGAAAATATTATTTTAAAGTGGTAATTGTAGGAGGCTGTAAACCTCTTATTTCTATGGGATGAATTATTGAACATATTTCCTTTCTTACCATAATAAAGTAATTAATCAATTTAAATTTTTTTAACCTAAAATTTGTGTTTCACTCTTTACAATTCAACAAAAAATTTTTTTTTTATTTAAAATATATATTATATATATAATATATATATAATATATATATATATATATATATATATATATATATATATATATATATATATATATATATATATATATATATATATATATAATATGATGCATTCTCTGACAAATCAGGTGAAAAAAATGAAATTTGTAACCACACCCCTTTCGATTTTGATGAAAATCGGAAAACTAAGTGAGCTTGTTCAGAAAATCACAAAAATGAAATCCGTTTTTCAAAATTCCAATCAGGGGGGGAGATGCGGACCCCCCAAATTTTGACATTTTTGGAAACCCCCTTTCGTTAAAACTTTCATAACTTGGGCCCTATTTATCATAGAAACATGGGAGTTGCATCATTGGATAGAGAATACTCAGATGTATAATATTACTTCTATGCATATTTTTCACTGGATGTTACCAAAAAAAGTTATAGTAGTTCAAAAATTTTGGGGGGTGAGAAACCCCCACGGCCACTCTCAATCTAAAAAAAAATTTTCTCTTCAAGTACCCCTAAGTATACTCTATTATGAAATACAATCAAAGTTTTGTCTATTTTCATCCTAATTAGTGAAATCATAAACTTTCTACAACTCATCTTCATGGGTGGAAATTCGTATGTACACTGTTATGGATTTAAAAAGAGTTTTAACTAATTAAGTTACCTTGTACTCCAGGATAAACATAAATACCACTTTTATAATATTTATTTACTCATTTTGTGAACATCTACATATATGTAGATCCATTTTGAAAGAAAGTTCAAATTAATTAGGTACTATTAATTTTTTAAATACTCCAATTATTGTGATGTAGGTTTATGAAAGTATTATTACCTTGTTTTAAATAATATTTAATAACTTTTTCTTTAATGTATCATTTTAACATTACTTCAATTGCTATTAATGTTTTAATTTTCTTTCAGCAGCATTTATTTCTTTTTGTAAAAATTTATATACAATTTTTACCCCTGGGACAATTGTGGGTGTGCTTAGATGACCAAGTATATCGTCTGCTTTAACCCAACATATATCCTCCTCTTCTGGAAAAAAGAAATAACTCCGAATTTTGCTATCCTCATTAAGAAATGAAATTTTGTAGTCATTGTTTTCTTCACTGTATTCTGTTATCATTCCTAACCAGAGTGTTTCTTCATAATTGCATGCAATATATTGTCCAGTTTGTAGAATATGATCATCATGTACAGATACTTGTGATACTTTGCACGTAGTATAATTACTTGCATCTGATGTAATGTAAGCTTTTATCATATTTTCTCCAACAGGAATGATTTTATGAAAACTTTGTGTACCCTTAATTGTTTTGGCCACTGAAAATCTTCCTATTAATTTATTCGTTGTTTGCAGAATTGTTTCCTTTGAAGTGAAGAAGAATTTAATCCCCTTGATTTCTTTGTTTGCATATTCAAATAAACTTTTGGGAGTAACTATATGATTAGTCATTGTTCTTTGAAGGCTTGCTTTATATGCGGCTCTTTTGACTACTGCTCCAATACCATCACAAGCATTTTTTCCATGACTAGTGGCAAAGAAGTTCCATTCAGCCTTTATTCCAAAATCTTTTTCATGATAGGTAATGTTGGAAATTTTTTTACAATTTTTATACTGTCCTGCACATCCATCACTGAAATAATAAATTTTGGTTATATCATTCATGGTGACCTTCAATTCGTTCATTAGTGTCTCTTGGAAACAATAAACCACAGCTGTATTGTGTGTAAGATCATCTGATATGAAGCAGTAACTTTGATGTTTTAGTTCTCTGGCATCGTTCCTTGTAGTATAAGACAAAAGGGTGAAGAGTTGATTGTTCATTGACCCAGTGAAAACCTTGAGTAGCATCCTGAACTACAAATGTATAATTTTCACTGAAATCTCCAATAATGATAACCTCTCCATGATTTATCTTTTCTTTTAATAATTTTAGATATGTACTTTGGGCTTTTGCTATATAGTGATGCTTTGTAAGTTTAACTATTAGATCAGAAAGTAGTTCACTGAATTCTTCAATAGAGGATATGTGACATTCCAAATTTGATCGATCAGTAGATGTCCACTTACTGTATGTTATTGAATCTCTTCCTTGAACCTCATACAGAGACAGAAGGTAGTTTAATATTTTCTCTTTTCCAGGACAGTCTCTACATTGTCCAAGCATGCACCTGAAAGAATCCGTACTACATACTGCCATTTTAATTAGATATGTTACATTTAAATCTTGTTTTCCAATAGCACCTACCATTAATGTAGGATTTTGATGATGGGTGCATACACAAACTGAATGAGTCCCACTACTTCCAGCAATTATGCACTGCTTTGGTCTGAATTTTGCAAATGTTGAAAATCCAATTTGTGTGTAACCCCTCTCTTTGTAAGTAGTGTATATTTCTTTCAAATTACCTAATACTAACCTTTTAGGTTCAAGAATCCTATTCCCATCTGCACTTCTTATGGATATGCAATTGGCTTTACCTGGCATTACTCTAGAAATATCATTGTCCAGATAAAATTTTTTAACTTCTTCACAAACCAAAGATGTTAAACATTTTCCTTTTGAACAATGTGGAATATCGGGTAATATTCCATATGTATTCCTGTATTTTCGAGACTTATCAACAAGATACTTTGTACAGTTAAAATATGTCATAGTTTCTTGTACAGTGAGTGGACTTAAAGTTAGGATTCTTATTTTTTCCTCAATTGAAATTGCTGAATTATATTTTTCTTTGAGCCATACCATAATTTCATCAAATCTATAAAAAAAAAAAAAAAAATTTAGAACTTTTTAATTAAAAAAGTTAATATATATATATATATATATATATATATATATATATATATATATATATATATATATATATATATATATATATATATATATATATATATATATATATATATACAACAAATTATTGAAAAAGTTGTATGTGTAAGTTAATATTGAGCTTGCAATTTAATTCGTTTAGTACTTGTTAGAACTTAAAATTAACTAGTCTTGTACACAAAGATAAAATTTTTTGAATTATATATATATATATATATATATATATATATATATATATATATATATATATATATATATATATATATATATATATATATATATATATATATATATATATATATATATATATATATATGTGTACTGGATAATAATTTAATTATATATATGTATGTATGTGCCTTACTTTTTAGCTTTATATATGCCTCCTCACTTGAAGTCAATTCTTCATGTATTTTTTCATTCAATGCTTGTTCCAATT
>SEYY01021159.1:15000-30000 GCA_009176605.1 Armadillidium nasatum
CTACTTTCAAACTCCCTTGACCCTCTCTCTGCCAGGTGACAATGGCACTCTCTCTTTTCTATAGGTACTACAATGGCTGGTGCTCGAGAGAGTTGACCTGTCACATTTCACCACCATTGTTTGTTACATAAACTTTGTGAGCATTATAAACTTAAGGCTTCCAGCCACCTCTGTTCTGTGGAACTCATGTTCTGTTTTTCCCGCTGTATTTAAAAAAAAAAAAACATTCTCTTGTTTGTGCCTACCTGAGGATCTGTATTAAGGTCCAGGATTGGGTGTTTTTTTTTTTTTTTTTTTTATTTTTTTTTTTTTATCCTTTAATTATGCCCCCTCCTTGAAAGGGCTCTGCCCGTGAGTGATGGTTACATATATATATATATATATATATATATATATATATATATATATATATATATATATATATATATATATATATATATATATATATATATATATATATATATATATATATATATATATATATATATATATATATTATATATATATATATATATATATATATATATATATATATATATATATATATATATATATATATATATATATATATATATATATATATATATATATATATATATATATATATATATATATATATATATATATTTATTGCTTCCGTGGGAGTTGGACCCTCGGAGTGTGCCGAGCGCATTACTACTAAAGTGATTCTTCCAGGCATGGAGGCGTATATTCCAAATTCTTTTCCTTCTACTAAGCCTAACAAACCTTGGTTTAACTTTGCTTGTTCTTGTGCTATTCGCACAAGAATGCTGCCTTCAGAGATTACCATCGTTTTCAAACACAATAAACTTTCAATTTATATATCATCTTGGAATCGTGCAAAATCTATCCTCTGCAACACCAAAAACTGTTTTCTTCATTGAAATACAATAATCATTCTGGTTCTTCAAGCCCTATCTTGCATTTTGCAAAAAAATGTTAACTCTATCTTTGCTTCTTCCCCTTTCCCTCCTCTAGGATTCTCTGATGCACAACTGCCATTTTGCCTTCTAAAGCTGAACTCTTTGCTCAAACTTTTGCCTCTAATTCAGCCTTAGACGATTCTGGAGCTATTTCTCCTTCTTCAACTCCTTCCAACTCATTTATGCCTACAATTGTAATTTCTATAAAGATGTCATTTCTTCCCTCTCAGAGCTTAACATTAAGAAGATGTACAGTCCTGGTGGTATCACTCCTGTGGTTCCCAAAACTTGTGTTTCTGAGCTAGCACCCTGATTTGGTAAACTATTTCATCTCTGTCTTTTTACTTCAACATTCTCTTCTTGCAGGAAATGTGTGCTCATTCAGCCTGTGCCGAAGAAGGGGAACCCCTCTCAACCCTCCAACTACCGTCCCATTTCTTTAACTTCTTTAACAGGAATATTTGGAAACATCTTAATTCTTCAAATCTTATCTCTGATTGTCTGTATGACTTCCATAAGAGATTCTCTACTGGTGATCTTTCCCTTTTCTCTGACTCTTGGTCTTCTGCTCTACGGCATTTCTGTGAATATTTTGCCATTGCGCTGGACATTTGAGAAGCTTTTGATAGGGACTGGTACAAAGCTTTGATTTCTAAACCTCCTTCTTTTGGAATTTGTCCATCTCTCTGATTATCTTTGCGGTCGTTCTATAGCTGCTGTTGTAGACAGCCACTGTTCATCCTTTAAATCTATTAATAGTTGTGTTCCTCATTATTATGTCCTGTTCCCAACTCTTTTTTTTTTTTTTCCACTTCATTAATAATCTTCTCTCTATTACTTCATTACTTATCCACTCCTATGCTGCTGACTCCACCCTACATTACTCCTTTCAGTTTGAAAGGTGCCACTCCCAGAAACAGTTAATCAACGCTAGAATGGTGTCCTTTTAATGACTGACCTCTGATTTTTCTTACATTTCAAATTGAAGCAGAGAAAATATGGTCATATCCTCAAAAACTCAGTTACTCCATATTTGTACTTGACCTAATCTTCCACAAAACTATAACATCTTCTTCGAAAACACACAACTCAAGACTTCATCTGTGATTAATATTCTGGGTGTTTCTTTCTCTCATGATCTTTCTTGGAAGGATCACATTACTTTACTTTCTAAACAAGCTTCTAAGAGGTTGGGTGTTCTGTTGCGAGAGATGGACTTGACCTTTGACCTCATTGCCCTTTGCTTGTGTTGCAGTCGGAGGAGTTCTTTGGGCTTGACATCGCAAATGTAAAATGTGAGCAAGTTCTAATGCGATTTCATTTTGTACTGCTGTAACAAAGTGGTTAGTGCGCTAGACTTACTATCTTAAAGTTTGTTGGTTCAAATCCAATAAGCAGACATTTATTTTTCTATATATATATATATATTAGGGATGGAGCGATACCAAAATTTTTACCGATACCGATACCTAAAAATTCCCCGAAGCCGATACCCGATACCCGATACCTGAAAATATGCCGATACTTGCCGATACTACTACCGATACCGATACTTTACTCCTAAACAAATTTTTACCAATACCGATACTGAAAATATACCGATACCGATACCGATACCATACGGATAAAAATATGCCGATACTTGCCGATACCGATACTTCACTCCATCCCTAATATATATATATATATATATATATATATATATATATATATATATATATATATATATATATATATATAATATATATAATATATATATATTTTATTTTTTTTTTTTTTTTTTTTTTTTTTTTTTTTATATTATATATATATATATATATATATATATATATATATATATATATATATATATATATATATATATATATATATATATATATATATATATATATATAATATATATATATATATATCATGTTGGAATCGTGCAAAATCTATCCTCTGCAACACCAAAAACTGTTTTCTTCATTGAAATACAATAATCATTCTGGTTCTTTATATATATATATATATATATATATATATATATATATATATATATATATATATATATATATATATATATATATATATATATATATATATATCAGAGGTGGGCATAAATGCAAATGAGAGTGCAAAGGGCAATTTGCGCTTTTGCGTTTGCACGAAATTTCGAAAATGTGCGCTATTGCATTTGCGCTTAACAACTTTTTTAAGAGCGCAAAAGTGCAAATTTTTGTTTTATGTAAATAATTTGCGCTTTCCGCAAGTTTTTTGAAAATGGCTCTTACCAATTTGAGCTTCATCATTTTTCTTAAAAAACCAATTTTGGGCTTATATTTCAGTTTCTTATTTAATCAGCCAAATTTAATTACTTTTACGTGGTACAGGAGTTGGGAACAAATCTTAAAACAGCAAGTATTACTCGCCGGAACTCCCTATACGATTCTATGAAAGACCTGCTTAAGAACCTTGATGGTAGCATGACACAAATCAACAACATTTGTATGGAACAAAAGCCTTGTCTTCCAGTATTTAATAAAACTGATAAAGAGGTAATTGCTGAGTACATCGAAATAATGACGCCTATTGCTGTTAGGCTGGATATGTTGCAGGATGAGAAGGAATGCGTACGTGAGAGTTCTATTGCCTAACCTCTTCCTCCTCAAGGACAATCTCGTGGAAAGTGCAACGAGAGGTGCAAAAATTTAACTATGCCAAAAAAAGTCAACTACTTGCTAAAGCAACCAAAGCCATACAAAGGGAAAGAAAAGGGCTTTGAACCGAGGTTCAGCAATATCTTTGATGATTTTGATTTGCTTATGGCAACAGCCCAGCACCTTCACTTCAAACTCAGAGTGGTATGTCGGTTAAATGAATGGAAGTACCAAGCTGTTAAGATGAGAATATTGGAGGAAACAAAGTGTAAAAATTGCATCGAATTTTACTCCTCCACATCAAGGCACTGAAGGTGATACTGAAGTCTGAAATGGACCCATATATAATATATATATATATATATATATATATATATATATATATATATATATATATATATATATATATATATATATATATATATATATATATATATATATATATATATATATATACCTCGGTAATACGGCGGGTATGGTTCCAGACCACCGCAGCAATGCGAGTCACTTGCTTTTTTTTCACTCGCTACAACATATGAACACCTTAAAACTTGTTTACACTATCATTTATTATTTGCGCAATAGCGCTAGGCTAAAAATAAGTTTCAATTTAAAAATAAAATACGTAATGAAGGGTAAATAAAATAAAAATAATATATTTTAGCTTTAAAAACTTTATTAATATCATTGAAGGAAGTTGAAAGGGATTAGTGAGACTCGTCATCTGACCCTTCAACGAATCTAATTCTCTTGCTTGGTGGAGAGTCTAGCGTTAATGTTGATGGTTGTTGAGGCGATGATGGCTGTTGAATGATAGGATTTGAAGGTGCGGGTATTTGCGGCACTGGCTTAAAATAAGATGTCAATGACGTTTGCTTCATTGAGCATCTCTTTCTCTCTCGAAGAATTTCAGTGTAGCATGTGATGTCGTTTAGCAATCTTTGTCCAACTTTCGAACTTCTCTCAAAGTTATTGTCAATTGATTCAAATCCTTTCACAACTGTATGCAGTAAGCCTACATAATGCTCTAAATCTTTTGTAGACATTTCCTTAATTTCGTTGTCATCATCGTCATCAACAGCAGATTCAGCCTCTAGATATAATTTACGTTGCTCATCGAGTAAAAGTAAATCTTCATCTGCTAAAGGTTCATCGTGAGATGCCAGCAATTACGTCACATCTTCAGGAGCAACTTCAAGTTCTAACTCTCTTGCCATATCTACCACCTCTTGTTACATTAGACATCCTTGCTAGCTTTGAAACCTGGCATTGTTTTTTCCTCTTTACCTATGAAAGTTCTAGCCGGTAGCTTCTTCCAGAATAGGGCCGTTTCGTCAACATTGAAAATTTGTTGTTTGCTGTAGCCTCCTTCAATTAATTCAGCTAGCTCAGCTGGATAACGTTCTGCAGCTTCCATATCAGAACTAGCTGTCTCACCTTGCACTTTAATATTGTGTAGCTGGCTTCATTCTTTAAACAGCATAAACCAGCCGCTGCTTGCTTCAAACTTATCATTTTTATCTTCGTCCCCTTTGCTAGCCTTAATTGAGTTAAATAAAGTTAGGGCCTTGGATTGAATTAGGCTTTGGCTTAATGGCACGTTATGACTCGTTTGATCTTCGATCCACAGCACTAACACTTTCTCCATTTCAGCAATAACTTTGTCCCATTTTATTATTATTTTAGTGTTCACTGGAGTAGCACTTTTAATTTCTTTCAAAATCTTTTCCTTAGAGTTAGTAACTGTGCTTACTGTTTGCCGAGCTAGGCCTAGCCTACGGCCTATCTCAGCGTTCGAAATGCCTTGGTCATGTAAGTGAATCATTTTTAACTTTTTTTCCAATGAAAGTGACTTCCGACTCTTCTTTTCACTAGTCTTAGGGGCCATGTATATATGGGTATACAGTGAAGGTATGTAAACGTAATATAAATGCGTATTAACACAATTGTAACACTACTGTATTAAATTTGGTGGTCAAGTGGAGAGCGATGCGCGTGTTATGAATGCTGCGTTCAAACTGAACGCCTCATGGTAAATTAGTTGATTAAAAGCTGTACAGCGCATGGTTGCTGTAAGAGCGAGACAAGCGCCGAAAAATATTTTAGCGCCGTATGAGCGAAGCGCCGTAAAACGAGGTATATATATATATATATATATATATATATATATATATATATATATATATATATATATATATATATATATATATATATATATATATATATATATATATATATATATATATATATATATATATATATATATATATATATATATTTAAGTTTAATTGAAGGAGAATGTTTGTTATATATTTGGAATGATTCATATTCAATTTATTGCCTATTCTGGAATATATTGGATAAAATTGTTTTTAATGCAACTTATTTGTTTTCTCAACATTACAGTATTAACTTTATCTTCAGAAAAATGCATTGAGGAAAGAAAGCGTGATTTGCAGGAAGAAAAGTTATCTCCCGAAAACAAACAGGAAGAACTACCTTATATTGAATTGCCGGAAACTGTTTCACGTTTAACAAATGAATATGGTAGTGAAGTTTACCTTGTTGGAACTGCTCACTTTTCTTTAGAGAGTCAGGAAGATGTTTCTAAGGTAGGATAAAAAATTACTCAAACATTTCGTTTGTGCAGAATTTATAATTTAGTTAAACTTAATACTATGGACATTTCTCTTTCAAACTTGTTTGCAATATACCTTTTACTCAAATAGAGTTAGTGTGATTTGGCCATTTTCACTTTTGTCCAACTCTAATTCTTGAACATAACCGCTCTGTCAACTATCCTTATGTAATTGACCTTTTTCTGCACTGTTTCCCTCACTAAATATTTTTCTAAGAGATTAGAAGTGATGATTATTTCCTATTTCCAAAGAGCAACAATAAAACTTTTTGGGTTTGGAAATACGTAAGGCTTAGCATAATTGTTTAAAATTTAATTTCCTTTGCACATAAATTAGTAAAAGTTTAATTGATGATGGTCTGTGTATGCAAGTTATTATTTTTAACCAACCTAATTTAAATTCATTTTAACTTTATAAAGTGATTAGCACTAATGAATATTATTAATTATATTTTTAACAGTGTTTAAAGATGAAATGTTTAATAACAATTACATGAGAGAGCAAAATAGAGATAGTTTTGCACTTCTTAATATTAATGTTTATAAGATTAAAGGTAAACTTGAACATATGATGATTTTAAATCTTCTGGTCCTGATGGTATGCCTGGCAGAATACTGAAAGAAGAAATTTGCATTTGATTTATATTCAATGTTCAATTGATCTCTCAATTATTGTGAGAAAACCAGAGAATTTTAACATTTCTTATGTTGTTCCACTTTATAAAAAGGTAGCAAGATAATTTTGGAAATTACAGGCCAGTTAGTGTAACCTCATTAAAAGTTCTAGATAAAATATTGAAAATGTGAATAGTAGGGATGGGCTGGATATCTGGTTATGGTTCAGCCTATCCAGCTAATATTCCACAGATGCTAAATTAGAGTGTAAGCCAATGACATTGGTAAAGTGTATGGAAAACCCACGCCTGAGCACAACCGCCATTCTACACAATCTCACGATTAAAACAAACAAACTAACTAAAGTAAAACTGAAATAATACCTATATTTAAAATGTAGATTGAAAATGTAAAAACTACGTAAAATAAAAAAATTTAAACTAACATTTAAAACACATTAACACTCTCAAACACAACCCACTTTAGTAACTTGTTTTACGATAAAATCCCAAGATAAAATATATAAAAGTGAGTTAAATTAATTTTAGATAATTTTAAATTAATAATCTTAAAATGTATCAAATACTAAAAGAGTTTTGCACTTCAAGAATAAAATTTACTCTAATAATATTATCTATAATAATTATAAATATCTATAATAATAGATAAATAATAAATATCTATAATAATTTTAATTTGTAATTTCTTGAGTTTGCAATACTCACACAAAGTTCATGTGCAGTCAATTTACCCTTTGTGTTGCGAGGGCGACACAATGACGGTGTAATGCGAGAGGTCAACTCTCTTGAGTACCTGCCGTTAAAGTACCTATGGAAAAGATAGAGTGAGCCAACATCGCATCGCAGAGAAAGAGGGTCATCAAAGTTGAATGTAGGGGACAGTTTGTTAGTCTTTTATGCTTTGACTCAACCTTATCCAAAAGAAAGGTGGAACTGAAACCACTCCAAATGTGAGAACAGTACTCCATGCAAGGACTGATAAGACCCTTATATAATTGGAGTAACTGTTTAGAAGAAAAAAATTCTCGCAATCTGAATAAAATTCCCAGCTTTTTAGAGGCCACCTTAGCAACCTTTGTGATATGATGTTTCCAAGATGATTTATTATGTTCAGACCAAGACAAGAATATTTATATTGCTCACAGGTGATACGGCAGAGCCTTCGAAGGAAATAGAAAAGCTGGGAGGTATTTTTGAGAGAAAGATGTGAATCTGAGTTTTCATAGAGTTGAATTTCACAAGGTTGCAGTGGCCCCACCGTGAAATCCCATCCATATCAAAAATATTGGAATTGGAAAGTTGAAGACGAGAAGCAACTCTACCAGCAAAAGAGGGAGCAAATTTGAAATGCGTTGAAGAATGGAGAGTTGAGTCGTCAGCATAAGAATGAACAGAGTTAGGAGTACAGCTGAAGAGGTCGTTGATGAAAAGTAAGAATAAAGTAGGAGATAGAACAAAACCCTGATGAAAACCATAAAATTATATATATATATATATATATATATATATATATATATATATATATATATATATATATATATATATATATATATATATATATATATATATATATATATATATATATATATCAAGTACCTCGGTTACCATCTTAATATGTTACGAATGGATTAAATTAGGGATTAAGGTGGTATGAAGGAAATGGCGTAAAATAAATAAAAGCACAGTTTTGTGCATTTCAAAAAATCACTTTTTAGTGGAAAGCAACATATCAATGAAAATAAATATTACGTCTATTAATAAAAAATTACATAATTAAGTAATTAAATGAAGAATTAAGTATATATAACAAGTTGATCTATGCTATGCAGAGTTAATTGTCTAAATTTGACCAAAATCGGATCTGCAGTTGCAGAGATATAGAATATAAGCCAAAAATTTAATTAACGGTTAATTAATAATTAATTAATTGAAAATTTGGAAAATCAAGAAAAACAATGTTTCATGGTATTCGTGAAAGTGGACATTCATAAAAATGTAAGCCAACGGGATTAAGTTACTTTAAAATAATCTGGTATCAGTACTATTTTGCCGATACCGATGCTTCACTAAATCCCTAAAAAAAATATATATATATATATATATATATATATATATATATATATATATATATATATATATATATATATATATATATATATATATATATATATATATATATATATATATATATATATATATATATATATATATATCGTCACCACTTACGGGCAGAGCCCTACTCAAGGAGGGGGGTATCAAAACAATGAGAAGTAAAACACTACAAGTTCCACCTAACGCATATTTCGTAGTAGAGCACAGACGTGGGCTTTAAAGTAATTGAGATTAAATTCGACAAGAAACACAGAAGATGGGAGAGAATTCTACAAGACAGAGGTGACTGGAAAGGAGGAGGCACCACAGCTGACAAGAATGGATTAGCCTATGTCCACACAAAATTTGTTCAGACAATGAACTGCTTGTGCTACGAGACCACCGTAAAGGCAAAGGTATACTGGTGGACAGTTCCCTCGAGCATTTGCCGCTATTGTTCCTATAGAAAAGAGATAAGGCACTAATGTTACATCACAAAGATAAAGTGTCAAGTGAATTAGAAAGAGTGGAACAATTTATAAGCCTTTTAGTCTTCGACTCAACTCTATCCTAAGACAGGTGAAACCTGAACCACCCAAGATATGAGAGCAGTACTCCATACAAGGGCAGATGAGACCCTTTTATAATTGAAGTAACTGCGAAGAAGTAAAAACTTCTTGCAGTCTAAACAGAACTCCCAGCTTCTTTATATATATATATATATATATATATATATATATATATATATATATATATATATATATATATATATATATATATATATATATATATATATATATATATATATATATATATATATATATATATATATATATATATATATATATATATCCCCCTCTTCTGGTTTTCAAAACTTGTGCTTCTGAGTTTGCACTTTGCTTTAGTAAATTACTTCATCTCTGTCTTTTCACTTCGACCTTCCTTCCAGCTGAAAACTAGCATTCGAACCTCTCTCAACCCTCTTAACTATCGTCCTATTGCTTTAACCTTTTTCTCAAAAGTTTTCGAATCTGTCCTTAATTGAAAGATTTGGGAGTTTTTCAGTTCTTTTAATCTTTTTTCAGATCGTCAGTATTTCTTTCGAAATGATTGTTCTAGAGGTGAAATTTCTCTCCTATTAATTTTGGTCCTTTGTTTTCAGCATTCCTGGGAAATCTTATTATTGCGCTAGACATATCGAAATCCTTCGATTGAGTCTGATACATTGTACTGAGAAGCATTATCTTTTAAAGATCTCCAGGAAAAAGAACGAGACATTTGAGCATAAAAGCTAAAGAACGATAATGAGAAAGTTGCAACTTATGTTAATTGTTCCCTAATCATCCTACTTCAGGCAGATAGTTGGGCTTCAGGCCATAAGTGTTAGCAAAAATAACAGTTGGAATATGCTGTTGATGGGAAGCAAAGGTATATAATCAAGGAGAGGGTGAAACTGAAATAGGGAGAAGATTGCAAGTATAGTTAGAGGAACAGACGCCATTGCGGGTACGAGTGTATAAGAATGGTGTCGTCAGTTTAGTGAAAGTCGAAAAGTAGTGACCAATGAACTGCATGAACATCTTCATCCAACAGCTGTCTCATCAACTAATATCGCATGAGTTAAAGCAAGCCATCTTTGATAACCGGTTATTTACTGTAAGTGATGTGGCGTCTGAAATGTATATTAGTGGTCGTTTGGGTGGCTTACCGAAAACTCAGATATCTGTACCGGTTGCAAGATTTTTTTTCATCCTTCTCACAGTTATGTATTATACAAGGGACAAAGATCATTAAAAACTTTTTTCGTTTAAAAAACTATAAAATTATTTACAGAAAAAAAAACTTTTATTTTGCAGTAAATACATTCATTTATTCATTTTTCTTTTAATTTTTTATTTCAGACGATACGAAGGGTTCATCCTGATATAGTAATGGTAGAGCTGTGTAAATCCAGAACAGCAGTTTTACAGTTAGACGAAGAAACTATCTTAAACGAATCAAAATCTCTTGATTTTAGTAGGTTTACAATTTTTTCTTTACTTGCATGCTCATTTGCACATTGTTTATTGTTTGCAATTTTAAATCATTATATTAATATACCAGTTATTATTTTCCTGATATCATACAAAAATCGTAGCTCAGTTATCCAAGCATTGTTTTTGAATAGGGTTAGAGGTTGGAACTCTCAGGTTACAGGTATGCATTGCTATACAACGTCATGATTGTGAAGAAGACCTCACGAGCAGATTACATGTACTGACACTAAAACTTGCCACTTGTATGAAACTTTCTGTAAATTCATCATAGTTTATAGCAGGGTGTTTATGTACTGGTCTCAATTCTTACACAACCGCAAAATTGCAATGACATGCAGCAGAACGTTCTTTTCTACATACTAAAAAATATCTACTCTAAAAAAAGCCCAACTGCACAAGAATTCAAACCTTTGTCATTGGTGATTTGAACATTTGAATCTGTCTCAGATTTGAAGCTAGACTTATTCTGTTAAACCTAGATTCCTTCGAAATTATTTATTAAATCAGCCTTTTGAGGTTAAGTTGTTCCAACTCACATTCACTAAACAACGTGGTAAAATTCCCCTGGAAGATTCCTTCGACCGTTGGTAGTGGCAATTACTATATTTTATTACTTAATAATTTGTTTCTAAAATATATTTTTATAACTATTATTTAGTGCTTTAACATTAATGATATTACAGATAAGATGTGCGTTATAATTCGGCAGCATGGAAAAATACAAGGAATTCTTTATTTGTTATTGTTGTCAGTTTCTGCACACATTACGAAGCAGTTGGGAATGGCACCTGGAGGAGAGTTTCGCGCTGCTTTTGCAGAAGTGAGTTTTTTACATGATCTTGTAAATAATGAAATATGAGTTTTTTTAATTGATTCCCATTAAATTTTTAGCGGGCAATTTAATACACATTGTAAGCATGTATAATGTATGCATATCTTTACATTTAATATATGAGAAACTCTTAACAAAATTCGAAATTGTCATGCTATATATATATATATATATATATATATATATATATATATATATATATATATATATATATATATATATATATATATATATATATATATATATATATATATATATATATATATATGACATATTCTTGTGGAAAGAGTTTAAATTCAGTGCATATTTGGTCTCAGAAATCATTGCTAAGTGTGTAATCTTCTTGTGCTTATGTTATTTTGCATTTAGGCACGACGTTCCGCTCCAGGCTGTTTGATACAGTTAGGAGATCGACCTATTCAAATCACCCTTTCCAGAGCTTTGGCTTCTTTATCTGTGTGGCAGAAAATGAAACTGATGTGGCACATTATGGCATCAAAAGAGCCAATAAGGTAATTTATACACAGTTTTTAATATCGCATTTCGCTCTCATAAATTAATTCTCAAAAATAAAACAGAATAGTAGGAAGTGTTGTATAAGGCTTATGTGATTCAAAACCAATATTTTACAGTTACGACAGGTAGAAGAGAGAGATTTAAATTTTTTTTAACTATAATAAACAAATGATAACCCTAATGTTTGGGTTAACTTATTTTATCAGGACTGTAGAGCCAGTTGAGTTATTGATAAATCAAGTCTGTTTTTAAGAAATAATTTGTTTCTCTTGAAATTATAAATAGTAGCTAAATGACCTTTTTCTGACTACCATGATGTTAACATTGTGATATTTCATTTTTCATTTTTCCTCATTCTCTGCTTATGTGCACTTGAAAAGGAAGACAGTACAATTCTCCAAAACCATTGTTCTATCTATTCTTTTTATTTGTTTTTATTATTGTCTATTTTAATTTTGTTACCCTTGTTTTAATGTCTTACTTCTTATTATTTTAATTATAGTAGCTTTTAAAAGCTAGTATTATATTTATAGAGAACGAGCGTGGAAGTTTTCTTTAAAAATTATATATATATATATATATATATATATATATATATATATATATATATATATATATATATATATATATATATATATATATATATATATATATATATATATATATATATATATATATATATATATATAATGACACATAGGCTTGGATCCAAGTACAGGCCACTGTTCTTAAGTACAAGTAAAAGTACAGGAAAAATCGATTGTACTTAAGTACAAGTACATGTCAGCAATTACAAGTACATTTCAAATTTTTTTTTTTCATAAAACCGTAGTCATGAGCATATAAAATTATGCTATTGAGATCCATTCCTAAATTCTGAATTAATGTAAACTATATATAGTAGAATATACAAGAATTTAATTAAGGTAAATAGTGAATAAAAAGAATCTGTAAATGATTAATCTTTTATTAATTTTCAGGCTGGTAAGTGTGGAACTTTTTACGTGGTGTGGGAGCCTATGCTTATCCTCTATAGTGAATTGTTTTTTTTTTTTTTAGGTTTCAGACAAATTTTAAAATAAGTTTCATGCCTTTGACAAAATAGAGGATTTAATCTCCTATTGTTGATTTTATAGTATGAAGATTTATTTGTAAAAAGAGAAAAATATTCATAAGGAATAACCAGAAAGATCTGATGTGTACAAGATAACTCCAATCAGAATATAGAGGGTACAAGTGAACTTTCATTGTCTCATAATCTATACTTTTACTTTTCTTATCTGTTTCATTCTTGAAAGTTTATTTGTCATTTGCTGATTCATCTGGGGATATTCGTTTTGGGACCGGTTAGTGCTTACTTTGTGGTATTTAGGAAAAGTGTTAAAGTAGAAAAGATTTATGAATCAATCTTTTATTAATTTTGTAAGCCTTTTTATTTCTTTATTCTCAAGTGTAAAAATTAAAAGCATAATTCTATTTATAGTTGCATTTCACAAACATTGAGAGTTTCAAAATTTTTTGTCAATCAATCAACATTTGTCAAAGCGAAAGACTTCCCCTGAAGCTGAAGATGTTTTTCACATGAACCAAAGATGCTGGAATGGTCAAATATTTCTGAGACATCTTTGCCAGTGTTGGAAACATCTCTATAATTTTTCCAATATATTTATACATCCCTTTCTTCAGAAATACAAGGTTGTCTTACATACTTCTGTATTTCAATTTTAATATGCATACCAAACTATGCGTGTGGTATGCGTCTGTTGATTTGTTAGTTGAGGAAGCCACACATAAAGCTGAACAATTTCCTCTTTGGCGGATGGTTTCCTTAACTTCTTCCTGGTAAATCCTCTGATAAACGATAATGATATTAGAAGCTTTTGAAACTGAAAATGAACTGTGTCTGTTGCTAATACGGAAGCCCCCTCTCATACATTATTCCTTTTCATGCCTCCATTCAGGCTTAAACATAGGGATATATTACACTTGTGAATTGATAAGTTTTTTATATGTTCATCTAACTGAAAATGCTTTTGTGTGGATTACTGAGTCAAAAAAAATTATGCACAATTATATTTTGAATGCATCTGCTCAAGATATGAAACCATTATAAGAGATATTTAAACCTACTTATTGAAAAATTTCTTTCCCGTCTTTAAGATATTTTAGTTGTCTTATCGTCTTATCTACGATCTGTAACTAATACTGCTGAAAAGGCAAATATTTTCAGCCTCCTTTTTCAATCTACTTCCATCATAAAAGATTTTTGCATTCCTTTTAATCCTTTTCTCAGGTCTTCCACCTATAATTACCAATGATCTGGTGAGATCCTGATGGCTAGTGACCCAGATGGCATTCCTTTCTTCCCTCGTTTGACTACTCCCTGTATATCAAAATACGAATAGTTTTCCTCAATTCTGGAACTACACATTTGTTGAGAAGATCCCAAAGAGGGGTAGCCACTTTGATCCTATCTACTATTGTCATACAATTTTCACTTTTGTTGTCTAAAATCATTGAAACTCTCCTCAACTCTCATTTCTTGGATAATCTAGTCTCATTACCTTCTTTCTGATCATCGGTATGGCTTCTGACGATTGAGGTAAACTGGTGACATACTTTCATATCTTCTGATTTATGGTCTTCTGCCATTAGGTAATATGGGGAGT